>PVIU01007393.1:0-92217 GCA_004026605.1 Ondatra zibethicus
TCCTTTCTTCCTTATTTCCTTTCTTCTTCCCTCCCCTCCCCTGTCCGTCTGTCCTTCCTTCCTTCCTTTCTTTTTTTTTTTTTTTTTTAGTTGCTCATTTTTGGCAGGGGAAAATAAGTTGAGGCGCAGGGTCTTATTGACCCAGGCTGCCTTCAAGCTCCTCTTTCTATAAGCCAAGGCTGGCCTTGAACTCATGATCATCTTCCATTTGGCGAGTGATGGGATATTTCTAAAACTATTGCAATAATTAAGATTAGTAATTAATAATTAAGACATCCTGCCATTCCTTATAGTTTTCCTTTATTCTTCAGAGTCATCTTCCTTGTCTTTATACCCTGGCAATCACTAATTTGCTGGGAAATTGTTTTTCAGTAGCCTTCAGTAAGCCAAGTCTTTCCAGGTCTTAAGCTCAGTATTAAGGGTGAATAGGTATTAGGCATTGACTATGGAGCTGGATAACTTTGAGGAAGACCTGTAAATTATTTAAATGCATTTTCCTTGTAAAAACAAGCATATTATCTGATCCTGTTTATCATCGAGGATTAAGTTATACACATTTGGATAAAATGGTCACCAAAGTATTGCATATAATATCTGGACATTTTAGATCCAGTAGCTATATATGGGAACTCCATACTGCCTCCCTTTTTTAAGACAGTATCTTAGCATGTGGCCCAGTCTGGCCTCAAGCTCCTGATCCTTGTGGATTCTGGGATTATAGGTGTGCAGCCTCACAACTAGCTTTCCTTCTCATTTTTAAGGAGAAAGAGCTTAAGCCTGGTTAAGAAAGTTTTGGTAGATTTGGAGTTACTGTAAAATTTTGAAAATACAGAGTACAAGATATTTTAGGCGATCAGTGCGGTTTTTTAACTAGTTTACTTTTTACCTAAAACCATTCATAAAAATAATTTAGTCTTTGATAATTACTGCATCTTGAAAGCATGAAATAT
The DNA here is from genome assembly GCA_004026605.1 of Ondatra zibethicus. Classification (NCBI taxonomy): domain Eukaryota; kingdom Metazoa; phylum Chordata; class Mammalia; order Rodentia; family Cricetidae; genus Ondatra; species Ondatra zibethicus. The sequence continues at coordinate 951 of PVIU01007393.1, forward strand.
TTTTTGCTTAATGCTAGTGGTGTATAGGTTCAATTCAAGTAGACTAATTCAGCATCTGTGTAAACCATACATAACTCACTAAAATATATCTACATATGTGATGCGATTGTTTTCTTGTTCTTTATCGTGTTTTCTCCTAAAAGAAGACCCTCGGAGAATGTGTGTATATGTGCACAACTTTATGTGCATGTGCAGACTTGTCATTTGTTGGGTGTAGTTAATAGTTTCTTTGATTCTACAGGAAAAAAAACCTTGTTTCGCTTTGTTATATGTGAATAATTTAAATGCTTTGTAAATAAAACAAGGCTATCTGTGGTTTCTAGTAGTTACGGGACCATAATTTAAATAATTGAATTTTAGCTCTTTTATGTGGACTTACTATAAAAGCATTATTTATTTTTATGAAAATGTTATGGTTAAAACATAACAGTTTTATGGTTTAAACCATGTAATTCTTTCAGATATGTCAAATTAATGAGCTATATAATTATTTTTCTAAAATAATGAATTGAGTAAACATTTGGTAGGGTTTCTGGTAAAATAATATTCTACATGCATGAAGAAAGGTCATTCAGTAAAGATTTGTTCCACATTTCCAAATGTATATTCTAAAAAATAGTGAAGGTTTTTTAAAAAAACAGATTCAGAAGTGTGTTCTTAGATTCAAAACTATTAAAATAATTTGGTATTAGGTGATTTTCAATTGATAGCTTTATTTCTTATGGTATTTTTTTTGTCTTTCTATAGGGTTGAAAGACACACAGAAGTCTTCATGGATATAGTTGATACATTTAATCATTTAATTCCTACTGAACACTTAGATGATGCCCTATTTCTAGGATCCAACCTGGAGAATGAAGTCTGTGAGGATTTTAGTACAAGTCAAAATGTCTTAGAGGACTCGCTGAAGAACATGCTCAGCGATAAGGATCCTATGCTAGGATCTGCAAGTAACCAGTTCTGTTTGCCTGTTTTGGATAGCAATGATCCCAATTTCCAGATGCCTTGTTCAACAGGTAATTCTTACTTTTTTTTTTTAAGTCTGCAATTTAAAATAAAGACTTTTCAGCAGCATCTTTTTTTCCTTTTCTTTTTTAAACATGAGCGTAGTGAATTTAGGGTTCTTTTCTTTACATTTAGAATCTCTTCCAGGCATCAGAATCAGAGAGTTTCAGCTAGGTTTTCTTCCATACAGTGTATAGAGTTGTTTTCAAGGATATCATGGATCTAGGTAGAATGACCATGGAAATTGTCACATAAGATGGAATGTTTATAATTAAAGGGGTTTCTGTTAATAATTACGTCCTCATAATTTATGAAAATTGGACCTCATGCTAGAAATAGAGTTTGTCTGGCAAATGGGACACACTGTCACCTTTGGCCTGCTAGAGTCAGGGACAAAGACTGACTTGATGTAAGCCTTCAGCTTTCATAGTTTTCTTGGCTAGAATTACAGATACATTTGTACATGTGTTTCAAAACCAGACAGAGAACTCTAGGTCTGTGCTGTCTTGTACAGTAACCACTAGCCATACATAATTATTACCCCAAACTAACTTAGTTCTTGTTGAGATGTGCTATAAAATGTACATTAAATTTTAGATATTTGATATGAAAGAAGATTGCAAAGTATTTTATTAACGTCTTGATTATGTGTTAAAGCAATATTTTGAAGACATTTGGTTAAATTATGAAAATTAATTCTGCCTAATTTTTTACAGAGTTATTTTATGAATCTGGGTCTCAAGAATTGCCTCAAGCTGGCCTCTACCTCCTGGGCTCATGAAATCCTTTTGCTTGAGTGGAGGATTTCTGTGCCTGGCTTACTTTCTTTGCTGGCATTTATTTATTTGTCTATCTATTTAATTTGCTGAGATTGAACTCGGGGCCTTACACATGCCAGACAAATAACCTGCCACTAGTCAGATGTAAGCCTAGCATGTTTTTATAAACAAATGACTATTTGGACCTTTGAAATCACTCATTTCCAACTTGAACTGTTGGAAAGCACTTCTTTAGTATTTGTAAGTATACTACAAATAATAGTAAGGAGAGCAACTTTCTGTTAGGCTAAAGTATTCTTGATGAGAAGTGGCTCATATACCCAGCACTTGGGAAGCTGACGAAGGAGGATTTTAAGTTTATGGCCAGCCTGGGCAACATATCAAGACCCTGTCTCAAAGTCAAGGAAAAAGGCTGGGGAATACCTGACTGTTTCTCAGAGTATTTCACAGACTTATGTGATGCTGATTTGTTTGCTAGTGACTTTAGATCTCTCTTCTCCTGAAATACTGTTTTCAGTATATTTATTATTTATTTTTAATATTTTTTGTCTACTATTTTAAATTTATATAGTAACTGAAGGTTTGGAATATCTGGATTGCTGTTGACTCATATCATGCTGCCTGAAGACCTCAACACTGATTACTAGAACTCTGATTTCAATCACTCCTTATTACTGAAGTGTTTGAATTGCTGTTAATAGTGTATCTCTGAAATGCTTCCTTTTCTGTGGTGTTATCACATAGGTCACTTTGTTACTTGTATTACCAAATGTTTCAAAACTTTAAAATTGTTTTCTGTATGTGTTGTGCAAGTTTTTTTTGTTTTGTTTTTTACATTTATGCCTATGTTTGTGTGTAGTTGAATATATATCTTTTGTTAAGTGCTTTGGTAGCCCTTGCTTGTCCTCACACTGTTGGCTGGTTTAGTCCACATTCAGGAGAAATATTTCATACCTGTACACTTGTTGGAATTACTGATAATAAATCAGTCACCACTGCTTTGGAGTTCTGGAATTAGCATGGTTAGCATCTTGCTTGACAGTTTTTACTTGTAAAATTCTGGTTCATTAGTAATCCTAATATTTCTACTAGCTATTTAAAAAAATCTTTTTAAAAGATAATTTCTGCTGATATAAAAGTTTTTAACTGATGTACAAAGACTTCCATGTTGGTTAACATTTCTAGTTAAATATTTAAAATTCCTTTATTGAAATACTTATTTTTGAGAATTATTTATTAATATTTATAATGATTCTGTTTTGAGTAGAAATGTCCTCATTAATTTGTTGGCTGTAATTAGGACTTTAGGAAATTATTTTTTGTATCCATATTTGTATGGTATATGCACTTTTTAAGACATGCAAGATAATCTCTGGGACACTTACAGTAATGTTAAAGCTCCTGTTAATGATTGTTTAAATTTCATTATTTGCCAGTTAGTCAGGGGATTTGATTCATGGTTCTTTTTTCTTTTGAGATAGTTGGATTGGTCAAAAGCTCATTTATTTTTTAATGACTACAAAATGGAAGACATTTTAAAATTTTTAATTATGGAATAATACTATATTTAAGAGAGCTTCAAATAAGAAATTTTATTGTCACTTAATGAAAATACTTTGTGGAGTGTAATTTTTCCAGCTACTCATGAGTTACTTTGTTTTTTGTTGTTGTTGTAAACATGATGTAGTTTCTGTCCAGGCCTTTGTACCTGACTCCATAGGTTTTTACTGATGGTTTTGAATGGAGGTAAACAGAAATGTTCCTATCTGTATTTCTCAGGAAGGCTGTAAACTGTGGTTATTTTATAACTTCGGATTTTTTTTTTTTTTTTGCAGTTCTGTAAACTTAGCTCTACTCTGCAGAACTCTGGGGTGTTTCCGTAGCCGTTTGCAGATTTCTTTTTTTAGTGACAGAGTTGGGTGGTTTGTATTATATTTTCACTGTTTATAGAAACCTCATGCCTGTAATCTCAGTATTTGAGAGGGTGAGGCAGGAGGATTGTCAAGAGTTCCAGTTCATTTAAGGAAACCATATGACCCTGTCTCTTCAGAACCTTTGCTCACACTGCTTCCTTCTGAGCAGAGTAGAATTGTGATTCATAGCGACTGTGAGGTTTCTTAGCAGTAGTATACTTCAGTACCGTTTTTGCCTGTTTCTTTTAAATTATTAATAATTATGCATCTTCATAGGTTAGTGTGATAATTCAGTACTTGTACATAGTGCATGATGGTCCCTTTAAAGACTGACTTGTGTTGACAAGTTTCACATCACTTTATTCCATGTCACCTTATTCGTTCTTTGTATTCAGCATCATTTTTGTTTACTTTTTACATCTTTTCTGTATTTTCTTTTTTAGAAATTAGTTTTATTTAGAGTTTTCCGTTTTTTATTTGCATGGTCATATTTTCTTTGTCTGAAATTTTTTTTAATTTTTTTTATTATGTATACAATGTTCTGCCTCTGTGTATGCCTGCAGGCCAGAAGAGGGCACCAGACCTCATTACAGATGGTTGTGAGCCACCATGTGGTTGCCAGGAATTGAACTCAGGACCTTTGGAAGAGCAGGCAATGCTCTTAACCTCTTCAGCCCCTTTGTCTGAAAATTTAATTGTGGAAGTTGTTAAGAACTCTTAATGTATTCTGTATATACCACTTTACAGTGGCATCTATTGTCATAGGGACAGAGTAGTTCTTCTCTGAATTTATTTTTCTTTTCCAGTAGTAGTGTGAACATTCCCCAAATGTTGGATTGTTTTGTTTTAGATCTTTTGATGGTAAGTAGAAAATTTAGTGATGTTTTGCTGTGGAATAATTGTTAGCCAGATAGTCCGCAGTTATTGGGGGAATGTTAAATAGCAGATTGAGAAATATTTACTACTAAGTAGTTTCTGTCCTGTTTTCTCTCCTTCAGTTTTAGGTTAGGGAAAGATTTTTTTATTTCCTTACAAGTCAGGGCTTGGGTATAGATAGGCCTTGCTAGGTAATGAAGTGGAGGGGGAAACATGTTTTACTCAAAGTTTAAACATTAATCTTCTCTTAAAATAATACCTACACTTAGTATTATTTTACTGAATATCTAGGTATCATATCCTAGGTATTAATATCCTTGATATTAATCATCAAGACACCAAACTTGGCAAACATGTAACTTATTCCAAATTGCTACCTTGTATTTTGTCATGAAAGTCATTTCGGTCTTAGAAGTTTTGAGGCATTGTTTGCAGGCAGAGGTGGTTTATGAAGAAAGCTCCTAGTCCTTTTTCCACAGAGGATGTCTATGAAGGATCTTGGTAAATGGTTAATGCTTTCTTGTTAATGTGCCAGATACTGTATAGAGGTGATAACTGACCTTATTACTACATCTTCAGAACACCTTAAGAGCTGTAGCTATACACATAGTAACTGTCAGTTACATTGCTGTGGCTAAGTATTAGGACAAAGAAAAATTTAAGGAAGAAAAGACTGATTTATTTTGGTTTAGAGATCCAGATTGTCAGTGTCTGTGATGGTAGGGAAGGCGTGGTAAGCAGTTGAGGGCCAACGTAGGAAGGTGGCTTATTATATGTCAGCTCTATACAGGAAGCAGAGAAAGGAGAACAGGAAGCAGAGCTGAGATTTTAAACCCTCATAGCTTGCCCCAGTGATGTACTTTCTCCAGCAAGGCTACAGTCTTAAAAGTTCTGCAGTCTCCCAGACTCAAACAGTGCTGCCAACTGCTGACCAAGTATTTAAACACATGAGCCTCTAGGGGTTATTTCTTGGAAACCACAACAGTTATTAACAGATTTTCTAGATGGTTAATTTCCCAAGTTCATTAATAAAAAAAACATAGTACTAAGATTGGAATATGTCTTAAGTTTTCTGCTGCTTATGTAGTTGAATGCTCTTGTAGTCAGGGCTCTGAAGCTTTTCCTCGAATTTCACTTAGTTTTATTTTCAGTTAGGATGATTTAAAATCTGTTTTTACAAGAATAAAGAGGCTGGATTTGTTTTTAAGATTATGGCTTTAAGGGAGATTTATTAGGGTCTGCAGTGGCTCATAATTATTAAAAAAGACTGAGATTTAGAAAGGGAGGCGGGGGAGGAGTGACATAAAACAGCTGGCTGGTGATTCAGTTGGTTGTGCAAATCATTGCTCTTAAATATGTGCAGTTAATAAGTACAGTAGGTAGAGGTATGTGACAAGCTGCCTTAAATGGTTTTTGTCAGGCAAACAAACTATCATTTCAGGATAGAATTCAGTTAACCTTACCTTTGTGTATGTGTGTGTGTAGTATAACAGATTTTATATATGTACAGTATAACTTAAAGCTATATATAAACATATATGTATATATGCACATACATATATGTATATATACACACATATATGTGTATATATATATATATATACACACACACACATATATTATTTGTGTGTGTGTGTGGTTTCTCTATGTAACAGTCCTAGCTGTCCTGGAACTAGGTCTTGTAGACCAGGCTGGTCTCAAACTCATGGAGAGCCGCCTGTCTCTGCCTCCCAAGTGCTGGGATTAAAGACACGTGCTACCCCTGCCTGTCTAGTTTTCAAATCTTTTTAAGAATAGTATTTTGCCTTGTAGAGTTTGCCTAGCCTTGATCTTACTGTCCCTGCAACTGTCACAGTCCTACCTCAGCCTTCTAAGCACAGTGTTTTTGTTTAAAATGAAATATTTTGAGCTGTATTCATTGCTGAATGTGTTTTGTGCTAGCCATGTACTAAGCTACAAATATACAAAGGTGAATAAAACAAAATTTGCCTCAGTTATTATGGAACTTAATATTTGTAGTTAAGTACATGGGGATGAGATTGTGAAAATTTAAGGGGGTTGTTAGGGACGTTTGTTTACAGGTTTGCTCTGCTCTTTGTAGAAGATAGGGCCAAGAAGCTATCTGGGATTCTCTGTAATGTGCCCTGCGTGTGTGTGTGTGTGGGGGAGTCTATGGGGGAGGACTCGTATTAGACATGCAATTTTGTCATAACTTTTGTTTTACAACTCAAGTGGTAACTTATAGAGTGAATTCCTGTGTTTGATCATCTTTGGTTGAATGGTTGTCCTTGATGTTTTTTTTCCAGTTAAGATAGCATTGCAGAATCCTGCTATTATTATCTCCACAGCACTACCTGCTGGGTTTTGGCGTTGATTTTTCTCCCTGGATTCCCCTTTCTCTCATCTTCATTGGTTTAGTTGGAGAATCTTCTTAGGCAACTTCTCAGCTGAAGTTTCTGGTGTGAATACTGTGCTTTGCTGTCCATTTCTCTCAAATATTACCATTTGCTAGTTCTGACGTTTTGCTACAGACTTGTAATCTGCCTGCAGAAGTCATAGCTGTAAGTGCATCATGATAGTTATTAAATGCGGCTTAGAGGAAAACTGTCGTGAAATCCTTTACATAGACATTTGTTAAAGTCTGAGGATATTGAAGGTAATGAGATTGTTGAGTGCTGATTGATATAGGCCCTCTTTCCCTGGTAAAGCTAATTTCCTCTTAAGATCAGGATGAGACGTTTTCTTCACGTGGTTGCACAACTACATTAGATACCAGCTCCATTAATAAAATCCGAAGAGTGCCCCTTGTGTTGAATGGACAGCAGCTGATACTAGTTTAAAGGAGACTATTAACATATTTTGAAATCGCTTTATGTAAAATGGCTATATTTTGATAGCCTTACTCTTTTTAGTAGGAAAAATGCTTGCTGGTCCCACAGCCCTCCTGCATCTGCCTTCCAGATACTAGGTCACAGGTGTGTAGCACAGCACCTGGCTTTCGTCTAATTCTTTTTTCTGCTACGTTTCTTGTGTGCATGTGTGTGCACTAGCATTCGTGTGCCTGTGTATCTTCATGTTGGTGCAGCTGCCTGCAGAAGTCATAGTTGTTAGATCCTTCTGGGGCTTTAGTTACCAGTGTTTGTGAGGCACCTGATAGGGATTGAACTTGGGCCTCTGGGAGAGCAGTGCTGGCCTTAACCCTTGACCTAGCTCTCTAACTCCCCAAATTTCATTTTTATATTTATTTATTTATTTTGGTTTTTCAAGACAGGGGTTCTCTGTGGCTTTGGAGCCTGCCCTGGAACTAGCTCTTGTAGACCAGGCTGGCCTCAAACTCACAGAGTTCCGCTTGCCTCTGCCTCCCGAGTGCTGGGATTAAAGGCGTGCGCCACCACCGCCTGGCCCCAAATTTTATTTTTATAGTCCATACTCTCAACTGAAAATTTAAGTAAGTTTATCATATTTGCATATACTACTTTGAGAGAATGTTCTAATTTGTTTGGTGATTTTATATAATTTTATATTTATTTTATATTTATACATTTTAATGTGGAATTTACAAAATTTTTGGGGGGTCAGTGAGAAGGCTCACGGGTAAAGGTACTCACTGGTCAAGCCTAATGACCTGAGTTTAAGCCACGTAATAAACACATGTGGTAGGAGAGAAAAAACTCCCACAAGTTTTCCTTTGACCTTTACTTGCACCCCCCCACCCCCACATGAGATAAATATTAATAAAGTTAAAAAGGTTTATGGGCACTGAAATTGGTGCTTGTTATCTTAGCGCACTTGTAACTGAGGCAGGAGGATTGTTGCAAGTTAGAGGTCACCCTGGGCTTCAGAGTAAAAAGAAAACAAAAGCTGGGCGGTGGTGGCACATGTCTTTAATCCCAGCACTTGGGAGGCAGAGGCAGGCAGATCTCTGTGAATTCAAGGCCAGCCTGGTCTATAAGACTTGGTTCCAGTACAGGCTCCAAAGCTACAGAGAAACCCTGTTTTGAACCCCCCCAAAAAAAGAACTCACCTCCTCCAAATAAAACTACTCCCCCAGAAAGAACAGTAAGAGAATTTGGAACCCATATTCATGTATGTGGGTGATAGGCAGAACGGTGGGCAGTCTATGATCTTCTTATTTTTATCATTGTGGGTGTGAGTGTGTATGATGTGAATGTGTGTACCATGGTGCACAGGTTGTGGTTGAAGATTTGTGAGTCAGTTCCCTCGTTCAGCCTTTATGTGAGTTCTGGGCATTAAAGTCCAGTTGTCAGGCTTGCGTGTTAATGTTTTTATCTGCTGAGCTGTTTCTCCTGCTCTTGTTTGCTTTTTTCTTATATGAAGGATTCATGAGATGTTTTTCTGAACTTGAATTTATCTTGTTCTAAAAACGCCATAATTAACTTCTTTGTTAGGAAGGACAGTGAATAGTAAAAACCTTAAAGTGCTTTCCCGTGTTGCCTTTTAAGGACGCTGAACAGGAAAGAGTTCTGACTAAAGATGAGTGAGGTGTGGGGACTGTCATCTCAGCATCCTGGAGGGAGATTCTTGGTTCAGGGCCTTGTCTTGGCTCATTTTCTTTCTTCTTGATATGTACCTACTTGGTTTTTGTAATATCTTGGTAGGGGCAGGTCCTATTTTTAAAGAAGGAAAGTCTCACTGATGACCTGATTTCCATCCACTTCACAAGCTTAGACATTCTCTGCCTTCCTGCTGACTCCAGAAACACTGTTTTCCAGCCTTTGCTCTTTCCTAGGTTCTGACTTACTGGGTTATGTGGTCTCAGAATATTTGACTGCAGTTTTAGATAGGGCTAGGTTCACCCTAGTGTGAAAACAACTGCATTTGACATTGTGAATCTTGTAGGTCACAGCCTAGATAGTACTCAGCATCTCTAGTAAGGTGGGTTGGGTAATGCAGTCTCTATGAGTGACATGTACCCAGATACAAAGAATTAGCTGAGTGATCTTGAGCAGTCACTAGTAGCATCAATCAAGCTTGCCTGCCATTCACTAGTGCTCTATGTACTGATACCTCTTCCCACTTGTGTTTGTCACCCAAGGTATTTAGAATGCTTGGCTTATTTTTCTGAGCTGTCCATGCTTTACTTATCTAAGACTTTATACATTTTCTGTTTATTTTTCACTTCCTTAATGGAATGTAAGCATCCAGCATCATTTTTTTTATCATAAGGGGAGAAAGCAGGTTATTGTGGTTTTTAACTCTGAAGAAGGGTGTCCACATTACTGCTTGCTTATATGAGGCTTCATTCTTGTGGGTGTGTTAGTGTGGGAGGTGTGTGTGTATGTGTGGTGATGGGTGGGCACAGAGGTCCATGTCAAGTGACTTCCTTGGTTACTCTCACTTCATTTTTTTGACTCGGGGTTTCATGTAAACCAGGACAGCCTTGAATTCATTAGGTAGCCTAGTGATTTTGAATTCCTGATTCTTCTGCTTCTACCTCCAGGTTGTTGAGAGTATAGGGATTCACTATCATACCCCTTTTGCTACACATTACTAAAATGTCACTTTTTTGGAAGGGACAGATTAAGGGTGTTTATTGTTTTGGTATGACTTACTGCTTAGACTTTTTCATAATAGAAGAGGCCATTATGTTTGTAATATCTGTCTTGCAAATGATATAGTTTCTGTGTGGTTATTTCGAGTCTGGGCAGCCAGGAACAAATAAGCGGCCTCCCTACAACACTGTCAACACTTAGCTTGCTTTGTAAAACAAAAATATTTAACTCATCTTTAAGTATAATAACTGTCTTAAAGCCTTTGCTGTGAATTGATACAGAAACTTGATGTGGTATATCTTAATAGTTACTTCCCATTCTATTACTATAAACAGTCTACTGTTCACAAGGTTTTAAAATATAGAGAACTGTAATGCTGTAATGCAGAACACTGAAGGTAGACATATGTTTAGGTGTCAGTTTCTCTCTTCTAGGAAGTTCTGATTCTCAGTGTCTCTCATCAGGAAGTGTGCTAGTGTTAGCTTGATTGAATATTGGTAAAGTTAATTTTGTTTTATATTTTAGGTGAGTACAGGTTTTTCTTCTAGGTCATTGATTATCTACTTATAGGTAACTTTCTGGGAACAAAAGCAGCTTCTTGTGTTTACTTTTAAAGCTGCTGTGTGGGGAGTAGAGAGCACTTGCTCTCTTAGAGGGCATGTTGTGCCATGTTTTACTCTTCTGGCTTTTTGGGTGCTCACCACCCAGCTCCCAAATAAATCACACATGGAGGCTTATTTTTAGTTAAGAATGCCTGGCCTTGGCTTATTTCTTGCCAGCTTTTCGTAATTTAAATTGTCCCAACTACCTTTTGCTTCTGGGCTATTTCCTTTTCTTTCTAATTATATCTTATACTCTTACTCTGTTTATGGCTGGGTGGTTGGCCCCTGATGTCCTCTCCTTGTTCCATTTTGTTCCTCTTCTTTCTCATTTCACCTTCTATTTATACTCTCTGCATGCCAGGCCCACCTTCCCTTGCTCCTGCCTTGCTGTTGGCTGGCTGTTCAGCGCATTATTTTACTATCAGGTATTTTAAACAAAGACTCACAACTTCACAGAGTTAAACAAATGCAGCATCAACAAAAGCAACACATCTTTACATCATTAAAGCAAATGTTCCACAGCATAAACAAAAGTAACACACCTTAAAATTATATTCTCCAACAAGGACCCGAGTTCAGTTCCAGCACCCATGTCAGGCAGCTCATAACTTCAGCTCCAGGGCATCTGAAGCTAAATCACCTCTGAGGACACTACACTTGCATGAACAAACACACAGAAACAAAATCATACGTAGGATTAAAAATAAAACACATCTTTTAAAAAGTGCTATATAAGGGATTCTATAAAATTGATATTACAGTATGATTTCAATGTATACTGACTTCATATATTATCCCCTTAAATTTTGCTAAATACTTGACACAGACTTTTAAAGCAGTTTATACACACACATTTATGTGTGTATGTGCATGGCGGTTAGGTCACCTGGCTTGTTCTGTTCCTTTATTTCCTCCAAGTTGGAAGTGAGAATTAAAAGCTTGATTAGAGTTAAGGATAAACATATTTAAAAGACTTCTTCATGTATAAGGCTTTGTAGTTTAATGTCAGAAATCTTACTATGTTTGATTATGGAACTCATTATGTTAAGTTTGATTACCAGGTTAAGGTGATAAGAGATAAATCTCTTCTTAGGACTTAAGATGTCATGCCATCCTAGAACCATAACTTTGTGCCAACGTGAAATACTCAGTTTCTCATTAGGTTTTTTCCTTTAGTGGGTTTCATCCTTTGGCAGTGCTTGTTGGCATCAATTGTAACCATTGGTTATTTTAATTTATGTTTATTTGCTGGCATTCTTTAGTGAAATTAAAATTTTGCTCATCACCTACAAGGTAGTATACAATTCCTGTTGAGACTGCTGAAAGGGACAAAACTAGCATTTAATTAACAGTTTGAGAGTTTATACTGGGACACCATGGGGAGGGTGCTACTGTTACCCCTTTTGTTTGTCACAAGAACTCTGGATCTAAAATACTGTTATAATGTCCTTTTTTAGCATGTACATGTGATCCTTTGCTTCACTTAAGTGCTTGTTTTATAGGCATACATCATACTTGGTTTTGATGTTCTAAGATTTTTTTTCTCTTTTGTATACAAATGATCTCACATGTAGTCAGTGAGATAAATGTCTAAACTGGTTTTAGATGAATGTCTAGTTGCGTGTGTGACTGTTGTAGAGGCAATGCTTTTTAAAGTGCCTTTTGAGTTTTTTTTTTGATTATTTTAAAATCTGAGGATTTTTGTGCTTACTTTACTGCAGCCTTTTTTTTTTCTTTTATGTGTGGTTATTGTCAGTTTCAGTATGAAAGATTTCCTGATATGCAATTTCCTAAAAATAAAGTTAAATACATAAAAACAGGGTAGCTTGAAAATTAACTTGATGAGGTTTGATATTGAGCATTAGACTCAATATCAAAAACAAATTTGATCCACAGTGGTGACATGGAAATTGTTAAATGAAACCTGAATTAGTGAATAATAGTGTTCATTGGCTTTGATAAGGAAATGCTCTTGCGACAGTTTAGAAAATAATTATTCCATATAAATAAAATTGGGAGCTTAAAACCTATGTTATAACAAATAGCTCTTCATTCCTTTATGAAGTAGTATATTGAAAATTTTGCTTTTAACTGTTGTTTTAGAAAATGCAGTGAGTAGTTACTGCTGTGCCTCCCCCCATAGTGGTCCTGGGGATAGAACCCAGATCCTTAGACAAAACAAGTGCTCTGCCACCAAGTTCTATCCTCAGTGCCTTCACATCATTCCTTATTAGAGAGATTGTCAACTACAGTTTTAGTAGGTAAGGCTTCTGGTCCCTCAGTTGGTCTCTAGACAAATATACTTGGGGAAGAGAATAATTCTTGAATTTCTCATCTTTTTAATAGTTTAGAACCTCAAGCATTTCTTATACTCCATCCATTTATCTAGTTGAGAGGCCAGATATTCGTAGAACTAGGTGGAATGAAAGTTAAGTTGTATGCATTCAAGACTGTAGAATTGAGCGTCTTTACTGAAAATAACTAGATAAAGAATTGTTCCTGTGGTGCACACAAAACGTCAAAAAGTACTAAAGTTATCAGAAAGTACTGACTTCCAGACCTGTGTAATAGATGGTACAAGATGTGTTTGTCTAGTTGCTTCACAACTAAATACATTGAATAGTTTACCTTTACTCATGAAGTCATGGCCCACGCCCATATACATTTATAAGTATATTGATCTCAATTATCAGGATTTTCTTGTTTTCCACTTTCTAAAATGTTTCTTATATGCTCCATCTTAAATGCAGAGTTGATTTTTCTGTCAAAACTCCTGTTTAATCTTTTCCTTTGTAGTTTTAAAGAGGATTTAGTTTCTAGACATACGCTCTAAAAAATACTAATTGTGTTTTTTTTTTTTTTTTTGAGAGAGAGTGGCCTTTTCTCTTCTGTCTGTGACTTCTAATTTGTGTTTCTAAACTTTTAGCATCCTAACTCTGAATTCTGCAAAGGACTATTCAACACTTCTGTAATTTATTTAGTAGAGTTATTTTATTTCTATTGATTAAGCTTACTAATTCTAGCTGAACATGAAGGTTGTAAGTTCTTCACGTAGATAATTGGAATCTGTGTGTGTATAACCACCAAAGTTCCTTCCTGGGGTGTGGTGTTCAGTGCTCAGCTTTTACTTCCTAGGGAAAATACATTTCCTTAAGAAGTTTGAAGAAGCCTTTCTTGTTTGTCTGTTTTCTTTTGTTTATGTTACAGTGTATGTTAGTCCACTTTTTGTCACTATAGCAAATGTCTTAGGTAACCAAATAGCACAGGGAAGTTTTATTTGGGCTAACAGTTTTGTAGGTTTCAGTCCAGTCAGTTGACACCTTTACTTTCAGATGTGGGAAGCAGCATGTCGTCGTTAGAATGTGTGCTGTAGCAAAAGAGCTTAGTTCACGTTTGGGAGGGAGTAGGCTGAGGAAGGGACCTTCATCCCCAAACACCTTTCAAGAACACCCTCAAAATTACCTGAAGACCTTCCACCAGGCTCCACCTCTTCAATTTCTCCGGCCTCCCATTGGAGCCTTCCTGGAGACCAAGCATCTGACACATGGACAGTAGGGAACCAGCTACGATCCAAGCTACAGCAGCAGTTACAGAGGAGTCTAACTGGGAACTGACTCATTGAAGTGAGACACTCAATGAATAAAAACAGTTTATGTTTCAATAAGAGGCTGAGTCTTTAAATTTAAAAGCTTATTCCTATTTTATGGCAGCTGGATTCTTATTAAAGAACATCCTAAGCATTAGCAGTATACTGCATGGTTGGAAAGTCTGTGTAAGGAATTAAGGTTTACTTTGACTTATAAGTAGTTGATTCTGTACTACTTGCTCTCTTTTAAAATGCTGTATATCTGTCAAGTGTTGTGCTGTTTAAAGTCCTGGAGGGTACAGCGATAGTTGATACAAGTTCTGCCCTCATGTAGCTTTCTAAGTATAATTGTAAGATAATAAGAGATTATATAGTTTTTCCTGCCTTGCTTGCTTCCTTCCTTCCTCCCCCTGCCCTCTCTCCTTCCCTCCGTTCCTCTCTTTCTTTTTCATTGTCTCATATGTTACATCATGACTGCAGTTCCCTCAGAAAGGAGCAGGCCTCGCAGGGACATCAACCAAACAGCATAACAAGCTATAATAAGATCAGACATACCCCACAATATCATGTTTGGATGAGGCAACCCAATAGGAAGAAAACAGTAGGTAGAAGAATCAGAAACAGCCCTAGCTTCCACTGTTTGGAATCCCATAAGAACTTCAAATTACTCAGCAATAACACATATATGTAGAGGACCTAGGTAAGAACCCAATGGGCTCCCTGATCTTTGCAAGTCCCTATGGTTCCCGGTCAGTTAGTTGATCTGTGGACCATGTTTTCATGGTGTCCTCTGCTTCCTCTTCCTTCTCTGTAGGACTCTCCACACTCTGTCTAATGTTTGACTGTGGGACTCTGCATCTGCTCCCATCAGTTGTGGATGAAGTTTCTCTGGTCTCTGATAATGATTCTGCTAGGCTCCGATCCCAGGACACTGCAGGCAGGACAAACTAGGTCAAAGGTTTTTGTGGCTGGCTTGGTGTCCCACTCTCCACTTGATGCCTTGCCTGATTACCTTAGATGGCTGGTTCAGCTCTGTGTCCTCCATTACTAGGAGTCTTTGCTAGGGTTACTTTTGTAGATTTCTTGGAGTTTCCATTGTACTAGGTTTTGACCTCATCCCTGAAATGCCTACCCCATTCCAGTTGTTTCTTTCTCCTCTCTACTTGATCTCTCTTGTTCCCAACCCCACCTGTCCCCTAGTCTACCTGCAAAAGTCTAGTTTTTTCTTACATAGTGAAAGACAGATTATTTGAGTGTGTTCTATTAAAAAGAACAACATTTGGATGCTGTGGAAGTGTGTCATTTGGTAGTGTGCTTGCCCTGCAAGCATGAAAACCTGACTGATTCAGTATTTTTGATCCTGTTGTTTTTCTGTCTCTATGGCAAAACACCATGACCTAATCAACTTACAGAAGGAAGAGTTTATTTGGGCTTACTGTTCCAGGGGGATAAGGATAGATCATGTTAGGGTAATGGCAAGCATAGCAGGCACAGAAGTTGAGATTTCAACCTTCAAATGTAAAGCATAGCCAAGCTGGACATGGCCAGAGTCTAAAAAGCCTCAAAACCTGCCTCTGGTGACATACTTCCATCAGCAGGCCACCCCTCCAAAACACATCCAAGTTGCACCATCTTCTGGGAACCAAATCCTCAAGTACAGGAGCCTATGGGAACCTTTCTCATTCAAACCACCACAGATCCACAGAGTTTACATAAAAAGCTGAGTTTGGGCCGGTGAGGTGGCTCAGTGCTTAAAGATGCTTGATACCAATGCTGACTGCTTGTGTTTGATCCCTGAAAGCCACATTATTAGGAAGAGAGAACAGGTCATTGCAAATTGTCTTTAGATCTCCATATGTGGGCCAGGTAATACACATGGTCGTCACCCCAGTACACAAACAGGTAGGTAGGTAGGTAGGTAGGTAGGTAAATGACGGATGATAAGTAGATTGATAGGTGGATAGATGATAGGTAAGTAAGTAGGTAGGTAGGTAGGTAGGTAGGTAGGTAGGTAGATAGATAGGGCAAGCATACACATACAAAAACAAGAAACAACAAATAGTAGCCGTATTCAGAGAGATATGTAGTGGCCAGCTTTTTGAAGATCATGGCCAAGTAAAGTACATTGTAACAAAAGCATATGGAAAGAGGTGGTTGGCTAACTCATTCATTAAGGTAATTTGCTGTAAATTGATAATTTTCATGCCTAGAATTCTTACATTTTTATAATAATTTACAACTTTTTACTTGTGAGTTAGCATTATAACAGGCAGGCTGTTCAAATGAATTAGGACATTGATCTCCACATGATCTGTCTTAGCAGAAAAGAAAAGCCTGAATAATAAAAATAAAAAAATGAAGGCGCCCTTAAATATTCCCAGCATCCCTCTCCCAAAGACTGCCAATTAAGAGTGTTTATCCCATCATTAGGCATTCTGGACTTGACCTGTGAATACATGTGTCTCTTGCATGCCTGCTTTTAGAAGCATGGGGCAGAATACAAACTGAAATGAAAAATTTCAATGTGTATTTTTGTATATTCTTCAGTTTCATAATGTTGCTTAGTAGGCTCAAAAAATGCCCTTTGGTTCATTGTTAGCTTTTCTTCTGATGTTCTATATTTAGATATTCATTTCATAAAATTTGTTTTAAGATGGTATTTTGAAATTAGATTTTTTTCATGTTTTCCATAAGTATGGTTTGCAGTTATATGGTGTAGAATATACCTGTCTTTTCTTTTCCCTTTCTATACTTGGAAGAATTAAAGTGTGGGGCCTTTACTATTGAATTTATTGTCAATACATGTTATTTTGAATTTATTTTTGTTTCAACATCTATATTTCACTTTTCTGTCCCTTTATCAAAATATTTCTCCTTTGAGTCTAGATCACTATTACCACTCCTTAAGGTCACACTAGTAGCTATCATTTATCTTTTCTTTCAACTGTCAGTGACATTTAACTTAATTGACCTGCTTTTCTGGAATATTTTTTCACTTGTTGTCTGGTTCATATGTCTCACTCAAGTCTTTTTATTTTTCCAGATTGCTTGTTTGTTTTTATGCTTCCCATTTTAAACAAGTTCTTCTATTTATACTTACCTTGTGGTATGTCACTTGATTCCCTAATTTAAAAAAATTAAAAACCTTTGTGATTCAGCTCTCAAGTATGTTTATGTGTGTGGAAGCCCAAGATCACCCTCGTTGTTATCCTTCAGGAGCCATTAATCTTGCTTTTGAGACAGGAGTCTCTCTCAGTGAGAAATGTATGAACATGCCAGTTTGGCTTTATCAAGTTGTACATAACACACATTAAATTGACTTCTTCGTAGTAAATTAGATTTTTTTCTTACTATTATGTTCCTAAATATAAATAGGGATATAATTAATGCTGATAAATACACTTACCTTTGTATCCCCTTTCAGTTTCATCATCACATTTAACTTTAGCTCAAAGTCTTGCTGAGTCAAGTCAACATTTTTATTAGTATAGTAAGTAGGTAAGGAGACAAGTGTAGGAAGGGAGGTACTGTTAATGGCTTTTCAAAAGGATTATAAGCAGCTTGTCTCAAAAAACTGCAGATTAAGGCCAGCGAGAAATGGCAAATAAAGGTTCTTGCTGCCAAGTCCAAAGACCTCAGTTTAAAATCCCAGGCACTTAAATTGTGGGTTAAGAGAATGGATTGCTGTAAGTTGTCTTCTGACCTGCACACTTTTGTGCTATGATATTTGCATACACACTCACAATATGTAAAGCTCATTAATTAGCTTGTGGATTTGAGTTACTAAATCTCCCCAACCATTATTAGCCTTTTCTATTCTCTTGGACAGTTTTACTCTTCCAGATTGTTTCCCTCCCCCCCCTTTTTTTCCTTCCTGATTGCAGTATAAGGCATGTGCTTACTGTAGACATTTGCTGACAGAAAGTATAGGAAAGATTAAGAAACTAGACTATCAACTATTCCTTATCTAGCTTAACTGTTAGAGATAATTGATGCTAGCAGTCTGTGTTACATTCTGTAATGCATGCTTTGTATTAAGATAATTAGACTAGATTAAAGGTAAAGCCTTACCTTTTATAGAGAAGAATTAATACTACCATTGTTATATTTTCATCTGTATCTTGTCAGTCTTTTTTCCCTGTCTAAATGTGTATGGTTATGTATTTCGTTTATATGACTTCTTAAAGATTAGATGTTTTCTGGCCAACATTTTCTTCTCAATTCATTCTTTTCCTCTTTGTTTTCTTTTGTGGTTTTTGGGGAAAGGGTCGAAGCAGTTTTGTGAATCTATTCATTGCTGAATTGCTCTTCAAAAAGATTGTGTTATTTGAAAGTATATTTATTAAGAATTTTGTTCTCTTTAAATTTTAGGATAGACCACTATCTTGTTGAGCTCTTTTAAATGAAGTTCTTCTACTTGGATACAAAGATGAGGACTAGATAACCTCTTGAGGTTCCTTCTAACCCCTAGGATGAAGATAATAACTAACATTTGTATAGTACTCTAAAGTTTACAGAGTGAGTTTTCATACATCATCCCACTTGATCCTCACAACAACCCTGTGAGGTAGGTAGGACAGGTACTGTTACTCTCCTTTCAGAGATAGAGGAAACTAGTAGACAGGTTAAATGCCTTAATCACATTTCATGTGCGTGTTTTGCCAGGAATTTGCATCCAAGCCATTTAATGAAAATAGTAACATTCTTTGTACAAGATTTCAGCAAGTTTGGTTTTAAGATTATTTATACACATTGACTTGTTAAGGTGACATTTGTTCTTTATAGAAATAAACTTAGTAACAATGTGAATACTGTTAATATTTTCTTTAGTGTCCCCAGACCTTTTCCATCCTCTCCTGAGTAAATGACTTTATCTTACTGGTTAGGGGAAAGTAATTTAATTGTTGAACTACAAATACCCACTGCTTTCCTCTCCATTGGGGGAAGAAGTACAGCTTTCATTTTCTTTTTCTGTCTGCTCTTCCTTCCTTATTATTTAACCATCTATAAGTTACCTGTATTATTCTCACTTATGCAGCATGACGTCTCAAGACAGAACACTTTTATACTACCTCAGTAGAATTGAGATAATTGAGTATTCCAGGTATAGTTGCCTATGACAGTCTCAAGGGGCGAGCAGATGATAATAGAGCAAGAGTTGAGCTCAAATTGGAAAAGGTTATTGCTAATTCTCTGAGTAATTACCTCACAGGATAGACATTTGTCAAATGGAATTGATGTGGGTGCTTGCTAGTAACAGTATCACATAGATTATCAATAGACTTAGATTTTTATGACTATTCAGTATCACATTAAAATACTTCGATTTTTTCCCCCCATGTACTGCTTTTAAATTTATAACACACCCAATATTTTTAAAAATAATTTTTGTTTTTGTCTCTTTCTAGTTGTTGGTCTTGACGATATTATGGATGAAGGAGTTGTTAAAGAAAGTGGTAATGATGCCATTGATGAAGAAGAATTGATTTTACCTAACAGGAATTTGAGGGACAGAGTAGAAGACAATTCAGTGAGATCACCAAGAAAATCACCTCGTTTAATGGCACAAGGTAATCCTTCCCAAGAGGTTAAGCTAGAAAGTCAGATGCATAAAACATGGGTGTTAGGTTGTATAATTGCTAAGCAGATTATCTAGTTATTTATCCATCCACCTACCTATCTACCTACTAACCAGCTGATCAATATGGTCTCTTAGAGCCTAGGCTGATTTCAGACACCCTGTGAAGCTAAGGCTCGCTCTGAACTCTTGATCTTGGTCCTCATACTTAAACTCCACTTCCAAGTACTAAAATTACAGGAGTATTCTAGTCATGTCTGGCTTGAAAGATTGTTTTTCAAAATGTATTTTGTGGTGTAAGCGTCTTAAAATTATTGTTTTTTTCCCTCCATTTCCTAAAAGTTGAAAATTACTGGTTTTTTGAGATTAATAGTAAAATTACATAATTTCTCCCTTCCCATTCCTCTATCCAAACTCCCATATAGCCTTCCTTGATCTCTTTCAAATTCATGGCATCTTTTTCATTGATTGATGTGTGTGTGTGTGTGTGTGTGTGTGTGTGTGTGTGTATGTTCCTAAATATACAAATACTGTATAGTATTTCAGGGCTGACCATTTGGTATTGGATAAGCAGTTGTTGAGCTCTTACCTGGGGAAGACTGTTTCTCTCATTTTCAGCAGTTCATAGTTCTTTGTTGAGGTTGAGGCTTCTTGCACTTGCCCCTGTCTGCTGTTGTTGCCCTTGTTCAGCTCATTTTTAGTCAGTCATATTCATGAGATTTTATGGGTGTAGCTTCTGATATTACTAGGATTGCAGTCTTAGAACAAACTCCCAGATCTTTGGGTTCTTACAGTTTTCCCTCTCCCTCTTCTGCAATGATTCCTGAGCCTTAAGTGCTGTAGTTCTTTTGTAAGTGTAACCATTGGGACTGGGCTCCACAACTGTAATTTGTTTGGTTGTAGTGTTCTGTAGTGGTCCTCATCTGTTACAAAGAGAAGGTTACTTGAGGCATGAGTGCCACACTTATGTGTGGATATAAAGGCACATACTTAGAATGTAATTAGGGATGATGCTGTATTTTGTAAAGTGGTGGTTGTAGGTTCTACTGTAAGATCTTTGGCTTCACTAGCTAGCCCTGAGTAGTTGGCTAGATTTTTAGTACCAGACATAATTACCTTCTTGTTAACTGAGTTTTAAATCCAATTAGAGAGCTGATTGTTACTGCCAAGTTATGTGTGCCAGTACTGCATCCTTAAGGTTATGTGCTGTGCTGGTCGTTGATGTGGTTCATAGCTGTCATAACCAGGTAGTGTACTATTGGTTCCTTGTTCCCTCCTTCAGAAGCTTGCACGGCACCTTCTGCTATCATGAAAGCTGGTCCTCAGGGAGGAGGCTTTCAGGCCAGTTCTAGCTCAGGGGCCTCTGGGCCCCGTGTCTCAAGTGCATGGTACACTGTCAACAATAGGGACCTACCTTCCTTTGGGTGGTAACCCAAGGTAGTAACAGTAGGCTATAATGTTCTGGGACTCTCCCAGACAACCCTAACAACTCAAAAGAGGGATTCTCAGACCTTGTGTTAGGGGTTTTGTTAGATTGTCTTTGGTTCTGGGAGGGAAACTTTTATTTAAACTAAGTATGTATACTTAAAAAATATATTTTCACAATTTCATAAATGCATATATATATATATTTGTTACACATTAGCCACCCCCCCATCATCATCATCATCGTCCCTTCTACTGCTGCTGGAAATTCCTTTTGCCTAGTCTTTTTCCTACTTTAATGTCTCTATTTGTGTATCCACAGCATTTAATTTGGGTTGCTTTCATGGGCATGGGTGGGGAATAATTTGTGTTAGCAAGGACAAATTACCAAAGGAAGTGATTTGAAAGTATGACTTCATTCACTTACTTATTAACACGTTTTTCTCTGTCTTTTTTTTGTTTGTTTGTGTTTTGGTGGGGGGTTGCATTGCTATATGTGGAAAGCTTGTAGAATCTCTTTTCCACTATATTTAAAAAATTTTTCATAACATGAAATCTTGGTGTTTGGTATGTTTTATTTATATTAAAGTTACCTAGCATTGATTAGCTTCAGAGTGTGGAAACTATTGTTCAATTCTGGGGGGTTTTCTAAATTACCTTTACTCATTTTCTTTCTTTCTTTCTTTTTTTTTTTTTTAAGAAAAGAAAGCATTTAATTGGGGGCTTGCTTACAGTTTTCAGAGGTTTAGTCCCTTAACATCATGGCAAGGAGCATGGTATAGTTCTTGGGAAGTAGCTAAGAGCTACATACTGGTCCATAGCCGAGAGAGAGAGACTGGCCCGGTGTGGGCCCCTGACACCCCAAAGCCCACCTCCAGGACACACATCTTCCAACAAGGTCACACCTCCTTCTAACCCTTTCAAAAATTTCCACTCCCTGGTGACTAAGCATTCAAACATATGAGCCTGTAGGGGTCATTCTTCAAACTACCATAATATACAAGGTTCTGTCTCAAAACAAAAACAAACAAAAAAACCACGCCTTTAATCCCACCTTTACTCATTTTCATTTGTCAACTTTTGCTTTCTGGAATGCATGTCTGATAAAAGATGCTAGCCTTTCATTTTCTTTCCTTACATTTTCCTGTCTTATCTTTTTTACTTAATTTTTTGAAATTTGTTTTATTTTCCTCTGACTTTTCTGTCCTCATGCTCAAATATGTCTTCGTTTTGTTTGGAGAATGGTTCTGATGGTAGGGATGCCTTCTTCTTCTTCTTCTTCTTCTTCTTCTTCTTCTTCTTCTTCTTCTTCTTCTTCTTCTTCTTCTTCTTCTTCTTCTTCTCCTCCTCCTCCTCCTCCTCCTCCTCCTCCTCCTCCTCCTCCCCTTCTTCCCTTCTACCCCTCTTCCCTTCTTCCTTCTTCGTGTATATTAATGGCTTTTGTCTTTAAGTGGTGATACCTTTTGTCTTTAGGAAGATAATCAAAATGTTTTAAAGTGTCTCATCTTCTTTAATAGTTTGTTTTCTCCATTTTGCTTTAAAACAGAAAAGGAGTTTTAGTCTTTTTCATTTAGAAACCTACCTTCCCTCATTTTGTAAATCTGTTTTATTTAGGAATTGCAAATAATCAAAGAGCTAAGCAAACTTCAAATGTACAGAGATTTTGTACATCACAGGGTTCATCACTGGCTTCTGCCACCAAGATTCACAGCATTAGGTGGAGTTTTCTTGGGCTAGTGAGTAGGACTCAGGCACAGACTGCTAGCTGAAAGGACAGAAGTCATTTTGTCGCTTGTTTCAGAAGTAGAGCAAGTGCCTGCTATCACAGCGACACAGTGAGGGAAAGTGGTGAGGGTCACTAAGTCAGAAGTCGGTGTTTCAAAGAGGCATGGAAGGAGATTGGGAATGCTGGAACCAGAGGAGCAGTAAGTGTGCAATCCCAGATTTCTAAAGATGTCTTGCTCCTGCTTCAGTGAACAAACACTGGGAGCTTTGGGCTGAATTTATGAACTGAGTGTTACTTGTTCTTTGAGAAATCTCTCAACAGAATTTAGGTTATTTCTCTGGTATATTGGCATATTTTGGTACCCTGTGAAGGCAGCTGATGGGAATATCTCAAAACTTTCAGTATATGTAAATTCTCTTTGTCTCAAACCTATCATCAGTGTCTCGTATTTATACTCCTTAACTGACATTACTAGTTTAGAAAACCCTTTCTTACTCTGGGGGCTAAGCCATTAGTTTTGGGCAAGGTGTTGGTGGATTTCCTAAACTTAACAGTTTATTAGTGTTTGTTTCAAGGATACTACTACTACTACTACTACTACTACTACTACTACTGCTACTGCTACTGCTACTGCTACTGCTACTGCTACTACTACTGCTACTGCTACTGCTACTGCTACTACTACTACTACTACTTCCTCTTCCTCCTCTTCCTCCTCCTCTTCTTCCCCCTCCTCCTTCTTCTATTTATTTTACAGTCTGGCCACAGTTTCCCTTCTTTCCCCTCCTTCCCTTCCCTCCCTTTACCTCCCTTCTGCTACCCCTCCCCCAATCCACTCTTCTGTTCAGAAAGGAGCAGGCCTCCCATGGCTATCAGCAAAGCATGGTCTATCAAGTTGTGGTAAGACTAAGCACTTCCCTTGTACTGAGGCTGGGCAAGCAACCCAGTATGAGGAATAGGTTTCCCAAAGCCAGCCAAAGCATTAGGGACAGTCTCTGCTCCTGTTGTTAGGAGTTCCATAAGAAGACCAAGCTGCACAATTGTCACATAAAAGTAAAGGGCCTAGGTCAGTCCCATGCAGGCTCCTTGATTGTTGGTTCAGTCTCTGAGTTCCTATGATAATATCCCAGGTTAAGGATATTATATCTTAATTGTCTCTTGTTTGAATTATAAAATTTGTCATTGTTTCCTCTTGTTCTTCATTTTCTGTGGATTCATATCTTTTCTAAAAGATCCTTTATTGTAGCTAAGGGAATAAAGGTTGTTGTTATAATTTCCTTGAGATAAGTGTGTGTGTGTGTGTGTGTGTGTGTGTGTGTGTGTGTATGTATAAAATATATATTTAAAAATCGGTTACTCGGGGACTAGAGAGATGGCTCAGTGGTTAAGAGCACTGACTGCTCTTCCAGAGGTCCTGAGTTCGATTCCCAGCAACCACATGGTGGCTCACAACCATCTGTAATGATATCTGTGCCCTCTTCTGGCCTGCAGGCATATATATATATATAAATAAAAAATTGGTTACTCAGCACATGTATACTTAATGTAGAAGAGTAACATTTATGCCTAGAGAAAGGCAAAAAAGGCAGTTTAGAGAAGCAAAGTAGCTTTACCCTTCACTTAATAGATAAGTTTGCTATTAGAAAATAATATTTCATTTGAATATCTTCTGAGTCAACTGCTGCTCTTTTTTTTTGCAACCACTTCAAAGCCAAAGTTTCTTTTTATTGTATTTCAATGGTTCCATTTCATGGATGTCTAGAGTTCAGAACTTAAATGTCATCTGATACAGAAATAAAATTTAGGGAGTTATTTTAAAAATAACTGAGCATATAATGAACAGTTCATGATATATTAATTATTTTTTTTATCGATTTTTATCTTTTTGTGTTGTATGTGCATATTCATGGGGTGTGTATGTGCTCACCAGTTGTGTGAATATGAAGGCCAGTTGTCTTTTTCCATCATCTTCCACCTTCTGTTTTGATTCAGAATCTCTCAGTGAACCTGGAGCTCCTTGATTGAACTAGGTTGGTTGGTCAGTGAGTTCCAGGGGTCCAGTCTCAGCAGCCTGTCCTACCTCCAGCACTGGGATTACAGACTTCCTTGCTCATTTTTTATATGGGTGTTAAGAATCTAAACGCAAGTCCTTGTGCATGCATAACAAGTACTGTTTTTACTGAGCCATCTGAACAGCCCTTAATTTTTAAAGTTGTAGAGTGTGTCCCAAATGTCCAGATATGTGAGGCCTGGGGGGAATAGAAAGGGTCCCAAAGACTGGATGACTGTGTATAGTTTATTTTTCAATGGGCCACTGAAGAGTGAGAGTGCCGTTACGTTACACCAGGGCCTGAAGTATCACCTGGGATGCTGCAGGTGCAAGGACATTCTTTAGTAGTTTCATCCTCTGATGATAAGTGTCAAGTTGGGGGAAATATTCAAAGCAGTAGTGTAGTAGGATTTTATTTTGAATGGGGAACTTTAAAAGAAATCGATGTGTTCATGTGAAGTTGATTTAGAGGAATAAGATAAGTATAGTTTCATGCTTGTATTTTGAATTTTAATTTACAAATTGCTTTTCTGTTTAGTGAATTTTTAAAGTTTTGTTTTTTGTGTGTTTTTTTTTGTTGTTTCAGTTTTTACTGTGTTTTTCCTTTCTCTAGAAGATTTGTATCAGACTCAGCGAAAAGGGGGAAAAACAAATTTAATAGATTCCACTAGGAGCTATAATATTTTCCTTATACATTTTTCTCAGATTAAATTCTGATTCATTTGGCAGTCTGTATATGGTACACTACTTTAGGAATAGTGTAGGGACTGGAGATGTTTGTAGGTAACTCTGTCTTAGAGTGCTTACCTACCTAGCATGCAGAAACGTGTGTTCTAGTTGTGCTAACAGCCTATAAGTCTCAGCATGTAAAAGTGAAGGCAAGAGGATCATCTTCAAGGGTCACCTTGGAGTTTAAGGCTAGCCTTAGGCTATCGGAGACTAGTTTCACTTTAAAAAATAGCTTCAAAGTAAAAGGAAAATATATTAAAATGGAGATTGGAAGTCTTTAGCGGTTATTTCCTGAAACAACAGATATTGTTTAGGATACATGGTTCCATTTGCATTTAAGACTTCATTGGCATTTGGGCTTATAATGCCAATTGGACATAACTTGTTTTTTTTTTTTTTTTAAAAAAAAGATTTTATTTATTATGTATACAGTACAGTGTGCCGCCTCCATGCATGACTGCATGCCAGAAGAGGGCACCAGATCTCATTGTAGATGGTTGTGAGCCACCGTGTGGTTGCTGGGAATTGAACTCAGGACCTCTGGAAGAACAGTCAGCGTCCTTAACTTCTGAGCCATCTCTCCAGCCCAACTTGGTTTTATATAATTAGAAATATTTGCTGTTTAGGAATATGAGATAATCTTTCTTTAAGCAGTTATTACTGGTAATAGATGCTCATTTTGCTTACTTTGATTTCCATCTTTTACTTTGTATAGAAAAGATAATTGCAAATTAGATGAGTCTGAGGTTTACATTTCTATTTCTTCTGCCAGAATTCAAGAGATTCTCATAAATATAAATTAATATTAAATTATATATATTAATGTATATGTGATCATCATGAGTAGCTGTCAGTAAATTTTTGCTGTTATGGTCAGGTAAGTTTCATAATTCAGAATGAAGAAGCAATATATTCTAATCTCTACTGAAATAAAAGCACACAGCAAATAGCTAAGTTTTTATTTTATTTTTATTTTATTTTTTTCTCTTATGATAGAACAAGTAAGAAGTTTGCGACAAAGCACTATTGCCAAGCGTTCAAATGCAGCGCCTCTAAGCACAAAAAAGCCACCTGGGAAGACTGTATCCACCCCTAAAGTAGGGGTGAGACTGTCAGAGAGAAGTCACAGTAAAGAAGAACTTCACACATCTCTGAAATCCGAATACCCTAAGGAGAGTAGAAGGAGTAGCCGGCATGCTGAGCCAGTTGATGTGGTGCCAGAAGTCTCAGCATCTTCTGTTGATTCTTCAGTGTCGCCTTGTGTTGAAATGAAGGATGAAGCTGAATTGGATCCCAAGCGTACATGTGATAACCAGGGGGAAGTAAATGTGCCATCTCATGAGTTAAATTGTCCACTTCTTTCAGAGACTTGTGATAGTATAGAAGAAAAGAAAAATGAAGTTCTGATGGAATGTAAACCTAAGAGTGATAGTAGCCCATTGTTTAAGTTTTCAGATAAGGAAGATGAACAGAATGATCTTGTTTCAGGTGAAATGGATGACAGTATTGAAGAAAGGGGTGCAATGGGAAAACTTGAACAAGAATTAGAGGAGATAAAGCTACCCTGTGAAGGTGACCGGATGGCGGAGGAACTTGTATCTTCTGATGTGTCTAGTGACTCTGTCTGTACAGATAAAAATAAGACAGAAAAGAATGAACTGGCTGAATGTAATTTGGAATTGAAGAATACCGTAGATATTGTTGATAAAGCTGAAAACTGTCTTCCAAGAAGTCAGATGGAAACATCGGGATATTGTGAGGACATGGAATCTAATGATGTTCAGTTGCAGAGTACAGATTTTAATAAATCAAATTTGGAGGAGGTTGATACTTGTGCTTTTCAACCAGAAACTAGTACTTTAGAAAACACTATTTGTGATGTTCCTGACCAAAATTCAAAGCAGTTGAATATTACTCAAAGTATTAAAATAGATTCTCATGAAACAGCAGATCTTCAGGATGATATAAGCAGTTTAGAGCCCAAAAATGTAAAATCTAAGCACTTAAAATCTATAACTCATTCTAAACAAAGTATGACCACAGAGACTCCAAGAAAAACTGCTGCAGTGAAGCATGAAGTAGTTCATAGCAAACCTAAATCTAATGTCAAGAGTGTGAAGCGAAATGCTGATGAACCAGAGCCCCAGCATGATTTTCAGAGGCCGGCCAAAGTGAGGAAAGGACAACTTGATAAGGAGTCGAAGAGTCCGAGTTGTAATTCTGGGGTTAAATCTATGAAAAGCCAGTCTCATTCTGTATTGAAAAAAACCTCACAGGATCAAAATGTAGTGCAAGCGTCCAAGCCTTTAACTCATTCTCTTAGTGATAAGCTTCATGGTCACTCTGGCTGCTCTAAGGAGCCTCATCACCCTCCACAAACTGGACACTTGCTGCATTCCAGTCAGAAACAGAGCCATAAGCCTCAACCACAGGCACCAGTGAAGGTCACTAGCCATGTGAAGGGTGAGCATGAGCATCCAGGCAGTGAGCATCTCAAGGAGGAGGATAAACTGAGACTTAAAAAACCAGAGAAAAACCTACAGCCTCGCCAAAGGAGAAGCAGTCGAAGTTTTTCTCTGGATGAGCCTCCTTTGTTCATTCCAGACAACATAGCTACTGTAAAAAAAGAAGGGTCAGATCAAATCTCCTCAGTTGAAAGCAAATATATGTGGACTCCCAGCAAGCAATGTGGGTTTTGTAAAAAACCACATGGCAACAGGTGTGTGTGCGTCTGTATGTGTGTATGGGTGTGTACACTGAGAAGCTTGTAGGATGAGGATTGAGATCAGTGTGAGAACTTTCTAATATGAAAAGAAATTATTTGATATACAAGACTTCTAAAAGCCCCATACCAATCCTGGATAAATAATAGAAACTTGGAGCCACTGAATTTACAACCAGATCATCATAGGATATTTTAAAAAGCTTAGTTTGACCAGTAGCTGATATGCATGTACATGTTTTATCATTGTAACCAGTTATGATTTAATGTCATTGCATCTGATAAAATTCAAAACCCTTATGGTAATCAGAATTGTCTACTGCCTCAGGACTGGAGGTTATCTGTCACTTTATTTGACTGCAGAAGAACTAGTAATAAAGTGTGAAGGTCGTAATGGAATTGCTAGTTTTCTTTTGAAGCAGAAGAAATGAAGTTTCTACTGTAGTTGCTACTATAGATGGTGCTGAGCAAGTATTCATGTTGCTGTTGGGACTTCTGTCAACGATTATACATTAAAGAGAAAATAAAACTTGGACAAGTACAATGACAGTTACATTAAAGAGAAAATAAAACTTGGACAAGTACAATGACAGTTACCTTTCTACTCTGTCAGCTCACATAAGACACTGAATTTAGAGAGAGGCAGTTAGTAAATGATGTTGTGTACATCATTTTAATTGGAGAGGAAAGGGGAAGTTTGAGGGTTGTTAAACCAGGTTTTACGCCAGAGAGATGCTTTAATTTTTTTTGTTTTGAGACAGAGCCTGTTTTGAAGCTCAGTACGTAACATGTGCTGTCCTTGATCTTGGGGTGGTCCTCTTGACTCAGCTTTCATGTACTAAAATTGTTCATATCCTATTTTAATGTTAGGAAGTACTTTTAAAAAAGTAAAAGTATTTTCCTGTTTTTCTAATGTTTGAATATAATGCTACCTTTATCCCAGTTACATACTTCTAATGGATTTTATGTTCATGATACATTCACATCTTCTAAAGGAAACATACTCTTCAGATCTCAGAGACTTAAGGATTAAATTGTGCTTTTTCTTGTCCTTTTAATAAAAGCCAGCCCCTTGTCTCTTAGTGTCTTCCAAAATTCATGGCACTGATGTGTTTACAAGTCACAGGTTAGAAAACTTAGCAACAACTTTGGCACACTTAGAACCCGTGTGCAGTATGCTACAATTGCTTCTTAATAGATAAATTTTGTTCTAATGGCCTAGTCTTTAGGAATCTACCCAAGTTCTTTAGTTTAGTGGTGACTGTCACTTAATAGCATCAGCAGTTATTTTTGTAAAGGGAAGGTTATATATTCTGCTTAACTTTTTTTAAGCATACTTTTTGAACCTGCCTTATAAAATACGGACTTCATTTGCTTTAGTCTGGAATACAGCTTAGAATGTCAGCTGTGGGGACTGGGGTGTTGGTCCTCTGTAATTGATCTTGATGATGTACAGTTTCTAAATTAGTTCTTCGGACATCTTCAGTAATTTTTTTCAGTCTGTGAATAAAGAAGCCTAAGTAATTGGTTGTTTTTTTTCTTATATATTAGCTTCACCACTATACTGTTACATTGTCCTTTCATTCATTGAATACATAAAGCATGCTTTTCACAGTTTGTAATTTTCCACATTTAATATACTTGTAAAAGTATAGATTTATTAGGAAAGTATGTAGATTTTATATATTAGTCACATTTGTGGTAGTAGAGTTAGTCAGTATTTTACACAAATTGCAACTGGGGTTAGCTTTTTGTACATATGTCCAGTTGAATATTATAGTTTATATTAACAGTTCTTCATGGCATAATATCCTAACATTCTTATGTCTTAAGAGACAGCAGTTCTTTTAAGATAGTGCATTTTTTCTTAAATTTATTTTCCTGATGCAGACATGTATCCAAATTATTCAATATACTTTTAAAATGAGACCTTTGTTTATTTTTACTCAAATATGAATTTGGAACCTTTTCACTAGATGGCATTTTGAATGGAAATTTTGTTAGTCTCTTCCTATTATCTACCTTGGGTTTCTCTTTCCTCCTTCG
This sequence comes from Ondatra zibethicus, assembly GCA_004026605.1. NCBI lineage: Eukaryota > Metazoa > Chordata > Mammalia > Rodentia > Cricetidae > Ondatra > Ondatra zibethicus. The sequence goes on from PVIU01007393.1 coordinate 31,501, forward strand.
TTAGGAAGATGTTTTGTAACTTTAATTTGTATTGCATTTTCATGACCCTAATTGTAGATTGGACAAAATTTCAAAAACAAGGAGCAAAAAGTCCTAACATTAATTCATAGTGTTATATTCAGAAAAGAACACTTACTTCTGAGGACATAATTCATTAGAATAAGTAATTTTGGTTTTCTCATTTTAAGTTTTGTAGACTATTTTTCTTTGCAGACTAGGCTTACTATTAAGAAGATTTAATGTTTATGTGAAATAGAATCTTCAGTTTAGAAGAGTGAGTTTGTACGTAGTGACAATACATTCTGGCCTGTTGCTTCTATTACCTAATAGAACTGTAGACCTAGTAGAACTAATAGAACCTGTAACACCTTCAGTGTTAATTTGTGACCCCACCACTTTTTATTTGTTGTTGTGACTGCAGGTGTCCTTGGAATTGATTCTATAGTTTACCTTAACAACTGAAGTTTTCTAAGAATTTTTTCCTGGCTCATACCAAAAAGAATTAAAATTAGAAATAGTTGCTTTCTTTCTTTTTTCTTTTTGGTTTTTTGAGACAGGGTTTCTCTGTGGCTTTGGAGCCTGTCTTGGAACTAGCTCTGTAGACCAGGCTGGTCTCAAACTCACAGAGATCCACCTGTCTCTGCCTCCTGAGGCGTGTGCCACCACCACCCGGTAATAGTTGCTTTCTATTCTTTTTCAATAACTAATTTTTGTCTTTACTGTCTGTTAGTATGTGAACATATAGTAAGAAAAGACATGAGTATTGCTGCATTTTTCCACGTAACTAATTCATACTGATTTGCCTGAGTTAACTGATTCAGAAGCTCTACATGAAATTTATTTTTACACAGAAACTTACTATTTTCCATAAAGAAACTTCTCTTGTTAATCAGAAATTCAAGAATAGGACAAGAAATGGAATAATAGTTGTTGATTGCCCCACTGCTACGGATTCTGGGCACTGCTCCCTAACTCTGTCCTTGTGTCTTTAGAGCAGCATGATAGTCAGAAAGAAGGAAAGGTCCCTCGTCCATCCATCTCTAACCCTCTTCTCTCCCATTTCCTGTTTCTATGTCCGGTCTTTACAGAATTTTTTTTTTTAAGTTCATGGTATTTAGAAGTTTTGACTTTAGAAATTGGTGTTAACAGTTGTGAGTGAGTACATTAGATTTCTCCCACCCTCCACAATCCCAGATGCTGGCTGGGGATTTTTTTTACCATTTTTTTTGTTTGGTTTTGTAGAAAGTTTTTTTTTTTATTTTAATGCATTGTTTTTAAAAGCAAACCTAAGATCACATCTTTAGATGACAAGAGATTTGTTTCAAAATATGTCAACATTTGAGTGTAGGCATTTCCAAAATAAACTTGAAATCAGTTATGAAATAATTTGATAATTTTATGATCATAGATCAGTGACATGGCCTGGTTATGTGTCGCTTTACAGTGTTATATAATCTGACATTTAAGATGGAACCATTGCAGACTTGCCTTGAAGTCAGTGTAGCTGTGATTGTAGAAGAGAAGTGACCAGTTGTTTCCTTTCAGAATCTCAGAGCTGTTTATATTAGACAGTTGGTTTCAGGAAATAGCAATGTGTGTACTTTGTATGGAGTAAGGAAAGAACATTAAGGTATTAAACATAAAGAATTCTTCAAAATCCCTACCCTGTGGAAGAGCTATGTCATTTGAAACATCACAAAATCATCAAAAATCTCAAACAGAAACTTTCTTGCAAATGTTACCTTGTTTAAATGCTCTCTCATCTTGTGAATAAAAATGCTTTTTATCCTTATTTTTCAAACCAAGAGCATCATGGGGAAAGTGAAGGCTGACAGCACTGGCAGCAGACATAACCATTGAGGATAAGTGGCCAGTTGTACTAGTTTCCTTAAGACTTAGCAGCAGTAGTTGGGCAGACAGAAATGCACACAGGATAAAAAGAATGAAAAGCTACTGTAGACGAATGGTTGGATTTGGTACCACTTTTAAAACACCTCCTAAATCTTCGAACTTTGATATTTCCAACATGAAAATAGGAACTTGGGTGTTTTTAGAGTTGGGTCATGTCACCTAGGCCAATTTTCAGCATTCCATCTGTTAAGACCACACATACTTTAAAAGGAGTAGGGCATGTTTGGTGATGCCACTGTAACAATTCAGTGACGCAGTGCTAACATGATAAAAGGCTATCCCTAAGTGTTTCAGATACCATGAATTGCCAGAGTGAAAGAGGAAAAGGGTGTGACATCTGATATTGATATCAGCTGATAATATTGCTGATTATGTGGTCATGTCTGATTTGCCACTTTGCTCCTAAGTAGTTGCAAATATTCTTTAGGTGAATGACTGGGCAGCGTTGGTGGCGCACACCTTTAATACCAGAACTCGGAGGCAGAGGCAGGTGGATCTCTGTGAGTTCGAGGTCAGCCTGGTCTACAGAGCGAATGCCAAGACAGGCTCCAAAGCTGCACTGAGAAACCCTGTCTCAAAAAACCAAAAATTAAATTTAAAAAGTTAAATATCGCATCTTTAGGTGTATGACAATTTTTTTAAAATTAAAACTTCACACTGGACTTGACCGCTGATTCATGAGGTGTTTTCCTAGGTAGAATGCAATAAATGAAAAAAATTTCCACATTTGAAATAAAACCTAAATGTGAATGCATCTATATTAAGATAAGAGTATTGTTTTTGGGAAATGAGGTGACAGCCTCAAACACATGGGCATTGACTAAGAAATCCCACTCCCAAAAGTAAAGAAGTTTCTTCAGCTGAATCAGTTTGACACTTTGGACCAGAATGAAGAATGATTCAGGTTACTGGCTAGTAAGAATGAAAGAGACTTTCTTCTATGGTTTTTTCCTTTTTAAACATTTTTTTAGTCAAATCCCCCAGTTTTTTGTATGATACCAGCTCTAGGTTGGATTGAGGATAACATCTCACACATTGCCCTTCGCAGTGTTCTGTTTTTGCTTGGTTTTATGGTGTTTTTGTACTACGGGGGTTTAGTTTTCACCCGAAACCAATGTGTGTCCTCGTTTTTATCATCCCGTAGTGTCTTCTATCCGTTCTAGAGAGGAGACTCTCCTGATTTAAAAGTTATATTTTCATGGGATATTCCTTCAGAGCTTGCTTCATGTTGAACTATTGCATACATGGAAAGTAGGAGCAATAACTGAACATTAAATACTGTTTTCACTTGAATACTGTTTTTTAATAAATTACTTTTCTGCTCCCCTCAGGTTTATGGTTGGCTGTGGGAGATGTGATGACTGGTTTCATGGTGACTGTGTTGGGTTAAGTCTTTCCCAAGCACACCAAATGGGAGAGGAAGACAAAGAATATGTTTGTGTAAGATGTTGTGCTGAAGAAGATAAAAAGACTGACACGTTTGACACAGATATTTTGGAAGACCAAACTACAGTTGAAGCCCACAGTGAAGAGAAAACCATGGAGTGTGAAAAGCTTGGGTCATCGAAGCACATGGTAGCCAATGATAAAAGCAAATACATGGATGATGCTGTAAAGCACAAGGTCAAGATTCTAAAACGGGTAAGCTTTCCAAAAAGTTTATTATTTCAGAAGCTTTAGATGGACCTAAATGAGTTTCAACAACTTCTCTTTCAGGTTTATTACAATGTACATTCTTATTTTTTCATAAGACTGAGTTGAAGTTTTTAGGGGGACAATTTTGCTGAAAAGTAAGGACTTTGGCATTTTCAGCTTTTTTTGTGCTAAGCTGTAGTTTTATATTTTTTTTGTTTTACAGTGTTTATGTGACTATGTGACCTAAGTACAAATTATGTTTACAAAGTTTTTTAAAGAACTTTTCAATCTAAATACTGATTTTCTTTTTTTAGGTGAACCATTTTGTATTTTCTTTAAGAATTAAAAAAATTAATCTTTGATCTCATTTGCTTGGAAGTCACTCCTCCCACTTCTACTGTTGAGCTGTAGACTTCTAAAGGTTTATTTTCCCTGATCCTTTTTATCCATTTATTTATTTATTTTGAGGTGTGGGGGTGGTGGTGTGAGGGGGCGGTGTGGTTTTTCTGTGTAACAGCTCCGGCTGTCCAGGAACAAGCTCTGTAGATCAGGCCGGCCTTGAACTCACAGATATCCACCTGTCTCTGCCTTCTGAGTGCTGGAATTAAAGGCGTGCACCATCATCACCCGTCCCTAATCTGACATTTTAAACCGCCTTCTAAAAGTATTTTTAAAACAAATTCTAAAATACATAATTTGAAAGAAGAAAAATAGAAAGGATACATTGTTCTATCCAATGTTTTTTTCATTACCAGTGATTTTTCTCATTCCTGATTTGTAGTAGAATCCTGATGAGGAAAAAATGAAGTGGCAATAAGTATATATGAATAAGCAAATGTTGTCTAAAAGGCAAAGAAAACACTGACTTTTAGAAGCTGAAGGAAGCACTGAAAGCCTTTGGTCTAGCCGTTCAGATCTGTTATTAAAGCTACACATTGCTTGGGGAGAAGCTGCAGCTTCTGTATTACAAGGCTGGTGAGGGAGCACAGCTCTGTTAGAAAGGTCTGCAGTTGAGCTGGCATCGAACTTTACATACAGTTCCCGAGCACAGCCAGGCTTTGTACTACTATGAAGGGAAGGTGCTTCACCAGAGCCTGAGCGGCTTGTGATGGCCTCCTCCATAGCTTACTGACTCAGCTCTGTCATACACTCCTTTTTTTTTTTTTTTTTTGGTCTAATCTTGGTTGATTTCCATTTTGTCAAATCTTTTTGACATTTAGCATTTCTATCTGACAGGATGTTTGGAGAATTAGATTTTCTTGGTTAACATAAAGTTAATTGACAATATGGCTGAGTGCTATATTAGTATTTTACAGTATGTTCTCTGAAAACTTCTATATGTTATTGTTATTTAACAACTGTTGGTTGTTAAATTTTGTGTACATCTTCTTGTCTATCTGGAAATGTATCTTACTATAATGTCTTTTTGTCTTTCTTATTTGAAAAGACGTTATAGAATGTTAACATTGTTAATGTTTTGAGAAATTCTTGAAGTTGGTCTGAATTTATATATGTGTGCCTCATTCCACCCGTCTTTGCTTGGCTTTCTATTTGATGGTGAACTCTATTTTTTGTCCCCCCTTTTTGTTTTATTTTAAATTTTTTCAGACAAGGTCTCTATGTAGTCCTGGCTGTCCTAGAACTTGGATGTAAATCAGGCTGGCCTCAAACTCACAGATCTGCCTGCCTCTGTTCCCAAGTACTGTTATTAAAGACATGTTCTGCCACGCCTGGCTGTGAACTTTTGAATCTTTGGATCAGTCTGGTAATTTACAGTGTCTGCTTTTCACATCACCAGATTTATGTGTTGAACTATTTATTGCATTTTTGTTGTGTGCTAGGAATGTTACTAGCAGACCTGTGACAGGAAAACTGGGGCTAGAGAGATGGTCAGTAATTAAGAGCACTGGCTGTTCTTTTCAGAGGAGCCAGGTGTAATTCCTAGTGTCCACTTCATGGCTCACAGTGTCTGCAGCTCCAGAGCTGTGGGCTCTGGCATCTCTTCAAGCCTCCACAGGCATAGTGCATGTATGTGGTGCACTTACATACACGGCAAAGCATAAGTAAAAATTTTGAGGATTCCTACATTAAAGAAAATATTATGTTTCCACATTTGGTATTTTGCTTATCTTCTAGATTTGTGTAATGTGATTAATTTCTCTTATCTGAGATCGTCTTTTTTCACTAGTAATTATGTGTAGGTTTCAATTTAGGAACCAAGTAGCAAGTACATTGATGGTACCCAGGGAGTAGAAATGGCTTATTGACATAGTGTGAACTAATTCCTGTGCTGGTTCTTTAGAAGAACTGACAATTGCAGAAACTCAGCCTCTGAATTCTCCACAGTCACAACCTTCATTTTACAGCCAGTTGAGGACCTGATCTCTGTCTTCTTTTCCTCCTCCATAGTATGTTAATGTATTTTGTGCAAAGTAGGTGCTTAACAAATAGATTTTGAATGAAAGAATTTTTTTTTTTTGTTTTTTTGAGACACGGTTTCTCTGTGTAACAGTTTTGATTGTCCTGGAACTTTGTAGACCAGGCTGGCCTTGAACTCACTGAGATCCGCCTGCCTCTGCCTCTCAAGTGCTGGGATTAAAGGTGGTACCACCCCCGCCTAGCGAATCTTTCATTTTTTTATTCAGTTTATTTTTGTGTGTCTTAAAACAGTTTAGATGTTTGATGACTGAAAATTGTTTCCTCTTTACAGCTTGTGTGTTAGATTTAGTTTCTTTCACTTATATATTATTGAGGTTTCTCTTACATAGTAGTTTTCATTTTAATGAAATAAATCCCATTTTCCAGGAGGCTGGTGAGGGAAAATCTTCATCTGACAGTAGAGATAATGAAATTAAAAAATGGCAGCTAGCTCCTCTTCGGAAGTTGGGACAACCAGTTTTACCTCGGAGATCATCAGATGAAAAAAGTGAAAAAATACACAAAGAATCTACAACTGTTACTTGCACAGTAGAAAAAGCATCAAAATCAGGTAATGACTACTAAGAATTATGTACCATATATTTAGTTTATTTCACAGGTTAGTGTATCATGGAAATCTTTTTTTCAATGAACATTTTAATGACAGTTAATGACAGCTCACAACTATCTGTAACTCTAGTTCTAGGGGATTTAACATTCTCATACCAATGTATTTAAAAAATAGATAATAAAGTAGAATATTTTTGCCAGGCGGTGAAGGCACATGCCTTTCATCCCAGCACTCGAGAGTCAGAGGCAGGTGGATCTCTTGAGTTCGAGGCCAGCCTGATCTACAGAGTGAGTTGCAGGAGAGCCAGGGCTACACAGAGAAACCCTGTCTTGAAAATAAAATAAAAATAAATTGACTATATTCATAATGAAAAACATTGCTCTAAATTTAGGGGATACTAGTGAAGCTAGAAGACCTTAGCCCCATCTTCCTGGCCTTTAAGTATTAGTAGAAGGAGACAGACAATAAACTGACAGGTAAGGAAATGGTATCAGAAGCTTTAAGAAAAAGTGTGGAAATGAGATGCAGAGTCCTGGTTGGGGAGAGAGAGCCAGGGGGACTGATTTAGGAGGGAGAAAGCTTGTGAAATTTGGAGAATATAAGACACTGAAGGAGAGAGATAAGGTCAGGAACAGTGTATGTAGACTTAGGAATAGGCTAGTACTAGAAGGCAGGTTCAAGGAAATTATGGAAGATGGTTCAGTTTATTCTGAATATGTGTGAAACCTTTGGATTTTGTGCTTGGGAGTAGTAGATGACCTTAATAGTTTTGGTCTATAGGCTGGTAGGAAGGGAGGAGTACACTCATTAGTACACTCATAGCAGCGTCCTGTAAAAGAAATGAGAGTGGCTTGTTGCACAGGTACAGTGGACGTAGTGAAATGTTCAAATTGACATGGCTTTTACAGTAAGTTAACAACAGAACTTGACAGGATTAGTTATAGGCAGATGAAGGAAGTGGGGATGATTGGATAGAATTTTAGTTTCATTTTATGAGATGAGAAAGAAAAAGACTTGAGAAGGAATATTTAAAAAATTATGGCTTTAATCATTAGAACTTTGAACATTTATTAGATATTCAGAGCTGTTGTATGAATTTGGAACACATCGATCCGTAGCTATTATTTAAAATCAAAGATTTAATAAAAAACAGCTGTAGAAATTTCTATAATGGACAAGCTGTGTGGTCAGGGTTTTCCCATCCCACTGCCGCTCTCAAATAAACATACTGAGACTTAAATTAATTATAAATGCTTGGCCAGTAGCTCATACTTATTACATATACATCTGCATTAATACTGTTATGCTCAAGTTTCTAGTTCCCAATGAATTCATGGAGCTGGATTTCTGATGCAAATTACCTGAGGGTTTTTTAATAATATTCAAGCTTAAGTTTAGACCAACACCTTTCCAGCACCCCAGCATGGTGGGAGGAGAAAGTGTGGCAGGGAGCCCTGGGAGCGTAGAACTTTTAAAGGGGTAACGCCTCAATCAGGGAGTTCATGTCATGTCGTCTTGGGATTAGGTAAGAAGGGCATAGGATAAGGTAGTTTCTGAAACCGTTGGCCAGTTTTTTGGGCAAAAACATAACAGAAAACTATAAATTACTGACAAGGTATCTTCAAGGACAGGATGCCTCCTAGGAACATCAAGCCCTCATTACATTTTATGATCCTTCTCCCTATCTTCTTAATTGACCATTTTTTAGGGTATCTGTTCAGATTTCTGCTATCACAGCACATTTCTGGAGCTGAGATCTGCTCATCCCCAGCTCCTTATATGGCTTAAGATGAAGCCTCTTCTTTAAAATGGAGTTTGCAAAGTTAGGTCCTCACAATACAAGTATAGACTGCGCATTGTACATAAGTCAGCCAAAGATGATATTTTTGTTATGTGTTTGAGCAGTAAAATATGTAATCCTGTGTCTTGTAGTTCTTTTAGGTTTATTTCTTTATGTTTGTAGCCTGGATTTTCAGGGGGTATTTCCCTATCAAACCAGATTTTCTTTAGCCAAGAATGAAACCACAGCTTCTCATTTTCTGTGGAAATAAAAGCATAACCTCTCCTCCAAAGAAACATACCTTTTTACTTAACATTTGAAGTCAACATATTTTGGATATATAGGTTGGTTTAATCTAGCAGCTTTAACCCAGTGTCCCTTACCAACCATTGCTTCTTCCTCAGCAGTCAAAAAATTCAAAGACAACACAATAACATACAGTATCCAGATTTTCTGTGTTTTTTTCTTCTTTACGTGGCTTTTTAAAATATTACTTCCTTTTTAAAGACTTCATTATTTTAATACTTTTTTTGTTTTTGTCTTTTTTTTGTTTTGTTTTTTGGTTTTTTCTAGACAGGGTTTCTTTCTCTGTAGCTTTGGAGGCTGTCCTGGAACTAGCTCTTGTGGACCAGGCTGGCCTCAAACTCACAGAGATCTGCCTGCCTCTGCCTCCCAAGTGCTGGGATTAAAGGCATGTGCCACCACTGCCCGGCTTAATACTGTATTTTTTTATTTAACATTTTATATACTCTTCTCTCTCAAGCCTTTGTACATTTTTAAACACATTATAACCCATTTAGAGGCTTTTTCCATCTGACTCTGCCTTTACTGTGTATCTGTAATCCCTTTCTGTCTGCATGAGCAAAACTCCAAACCTGCAGCATTCTGGCAGAGCTTGCACTGGCAGCTTTTCAGGCAGCTGCTGGGAGAAGCCCCTGGTGGCCCTTTTGAGAGACTGGGAACCAGTATGCTGCTTAGCTCATGGCTGTTGGCAGCTGGCTCCATCTCGCAGCAGCTGTTGGGAAATAATTTGCACTGCGGCTGGCATGAGACTGAGACTAGAAGCTGCATTTGTCTCTGTTTCTGTGCATTTAGAACTTTTTTATTTTTTAAAGCTTCTTAGGTTTTATGTGGAAATTCTTCCCAAATATTTGGACACCATTTGTAGGCAGAGTTTTTTTGTCCTGCAGCTGCTCTCAAATAAACACACTGAGGGCTTATATTAATTATAAATGCTCAGCCAGTAGCTCAAGCTTATTTCTAACTAGCTCTTACATTTTAAGTTAACCCGTGTTCGGTATTACATCCTGCCATGTGACAGTAACTATTAGCATGGCACATTCATCTCCTGCTCCCTCTGCTTCTGATGGGAGACTTCAGACTTCGCCCTTCTTTCAACATTCTCCTAGTCTGACTCTCCTACCTAACCTCATTCTGTTCAGCTCTTGGCCAGTCAGCTTGTTTATTGAACCACTCATAGCAACAGAGCCTGTAAAATACCAGCTTTTTTTTTTTTTTTTTAACTACCCGGGAATATGAAAAGCTCCAGCAAGGGTAATTTGAGGCCTTTGAGATGGGAAAAGTGTACTATGGTGCTGCAAAGCCAGAAGGGAAATGATAAACTGTCAGGTGCTACCTGGGTATCTCAGCAGCTGAAATACAATATTAAACAAACCTCTCTGCAAAGTAGGTCACTGATGACCTTGACAAAAATGCTTTCAGAGTCAGATAGAAACAATTGTAGCTTATGCCAGAATATAATGGAGAAACCAGAGGGATTCATTACAGGTAATTCGTAGGAGCAGGAATGTAGTGGTAGGTAGAGGTGGCTATCAGGTTAAGGAATTGTATTTGAGATACTGGTGTGCTTTTGTTCTCTTAAGTTCTTGATGCCTTGTTGAAAATCAGTTATTTGTCTGTAAATATGGTGACTTATTCTATGTTCTCTGTTTTGTTCTATTGCACTGTGCATTTTTTTTTAAATGCCAGTAGTGTGCTGTTTAGACTCATAAATATTGTAGTGATTTCAGCTTTTCAGCTCAGGACTGTGTAAAATCTTTTGTCATTCACTAAAACTTTTAGAAGTGTCTTTCCTATTTTTGTGGTGAGAAAGAATGTCTTTGCTATTTTGATAGGAATTACATTAACCATAGATTGCTTTGGATAGAATAAACTTTTTTTAATAAAAGAAACTATCTTTTTTCATTATACATACCAATCCAAGTTCCCACTCCCTCCCCTCCTCCAATTCCCTCCACTTAATTCCCACCCCCCACCCCCTATCCACTCCTCAGAGAGGATAAGGCACATTGCTTTAGGGAAGGTCCAAGGCCCTCCCTACTATATCTAGGCTGAGCAAGGTGTCCATCCAAAGAGAATAGGTTCCCAAAAAGCCAGTACAAGCAGTAGGGATAAATCCTGGTGCCACTACCCATGGCCCCTCCGTCTACCCCAGCCATGCAACTGTCAACCACATTCAGAGGGACTAGTTTGGTCCTATGCTTGTATCTTCCCAGTTTGGCTGGTGTTGGTGAGCTCCCATTAACTCACTCATAAGTGGATACTAGCTATAAACAAAGGATATTGAGCCTAGAGAAGCTAAGTAACAAGGTGAACCCTAAGAAAAACATATATAGATCCTTCTGGAAAGTCAAAATAGACAAGATCACCTGACAAAATTGAGAGCATAGGGTTAGGGGAGAAGGGAAAGTAGAAGGGGAAGAGGAAGGGAGAAGGGAGGGGCGATGAGAACTTGAGGGACCAGGATAGTTGAGATGGAGGGATGACAGAGATGAGCGCAAGGAAAGAGATATCTTGATTGAGGCAGCCATTATGGGGTTATTAGCAAGAAACCTGGCTCTAGAGAAATTCCCAGGAATCCACAAGGATGACCCCAGCTAAGAACCTAAGCAATAGAGGAGAAGGTGCCTGAACTGGCCTTGCCCTGTAGTCAAATTGATGACTATTTTAAATACCACCAGAACCTTCATCCAGCAACTGATAGAAACAGAAGCAGAGACCCGCAGCTGAGCACTGGACTGAGCTCCCAAAGTCCAGTTGTGAAGAGTGGGAAGAGTGAGAATATGAGTAAAGAGGTCAAGACCATGATGGGTACACCCACTGAAGCAGTGTACCTGAACTTTTTTTTTTTTTAAAAAAAAGATTTATTATGTATACATTGTTCTGCCTGTATGTGTGCCAGTAGAGGGCACCAGATCACATTACAGGTGGTTGTGAACACAGGACCTCTGGAAGAGCAACAAGTGGTCTTACCCCCTAAGCCATCTCTCCAACCCTAGAATGAACATTTTAATGATATTTTTCAGCTTGTAACAAGGGATAACTTTCTCTGTATTTTAATTTCTTTTATCATGGTTTTAAAATTTGACTTAGGTAAATTCATTCCCAGGTATTTTATTTTGTTGTGGCTGTTAGCAGTGAAGTTAATTTCCTATTTCTCAGTAATTTTGTTACTGATATATATATATATACATACTTAAAATTACTGAGTTTGGTATATTGGTTTCATATCCTACACCTTAGGTTTTGTTGTTGTTTGTGTCACTTTATGGAGTACTTGTTTTCGTACATATGATATCATAACCTCCCCTTTCCTGTTTAGATGGCTTTTATTTAGTTCTTTTGTCTTACTCCTCTGGCCTTAAATCTGAAGCTTTTTTGAGTATCCTCTTTCCAAAAAAATTTCAGTTTAGGGATTGTTCAATCAGTAGTGGAGAATATTGGGTGCAGTAAGAGAAAACAAACTGATGTAAGTAGGAGTGACTTCACCATAAAAAAATGTATTAGCTGAAATTCTGTTTCTCAACTAAATGTGAAATAAGCAAATCAAACTGGAAGATAAGGGAGTGATGTGTTGAGAGAAGGGAAAGAATGAGATGTCTCAAATGGGGGTATCAGAGTTCCTGGGAAGATAGGCTTAGTAGATGAGGGCATTGTCTAGCAGGAGAGTAAGTGCTAAGTATACAAGGAGCAGTAGTGATGTATTATCTAATTTGATTTTTATTGGAAATGGGCTTATGAAGATATTAAAAATAATAGAATTAATGATTTTCAGAGTAGTAGATATGTGAAAAATATCATTAATCATCTAAGAAGGACAAATCAGAACTATAGTAGGATATCAGTTTATCTCTTTTAGGAATGGCTATTATGGGAAGGACTGAAGTACTATCAAAGTGTCTGCCAGCTGATGCATTATACACATAGAGTAGAAGTCTATTCTTTTTTTCTTTTCTTTGGTTTTTCCTCACAGGATTTCTGTGTAGCCTTGACTGTCCTGGAACTCACTCTGTAGACCAGGCTGTCCTCATAGAGATCTACCTGCTTCTGCCTCCCGAGTGCTAGAATTAACGGCATGTGGCAAGTCTACTTTTTATTATATGTAGAGTAGGAAACGCTGATTTTATAGAAGCTGAGAGTAGATGGGCAGTTATGTCAGCTGGAGTCACCAGAGGTTGGAGAGAGTTGGATAGGGAAATTTTTGCAATGGCTAAGTTACAAGCAAGAGATTGTGGTATAGTATTATATAGCAAGGTCGTTGCAGGTAGTAATGATGTATGTTTCAGAAGGAGTTTAAGTGTGCTCACTGTGCATGGAAGTGATGAGTGATGAGATAAATTTAAGGTGACTTATGCATTGCATGGTGTAATTAGTAAGTACAGTTTGTTTGTTTGTTTTTGGTTTTTCGAGACAGGGTTTCTCTGTAGATTTGGAGCCTGTCCTGGAACTAGGTCTTGTAGACCAGGTTGGTCTTGAACTCGCAAAGATCCACCTGCCTCTGCCTCCCAAGTGCTGGGATTAAAGGCGTGCGCCACCACCGCCCGGCCGTAAATACAGTTTTTAATATATATATATATAATTTCATTTTTTTTTAAATTCACTAAAATTTTTCATTTATTTTACATCCCCATTGCAGTTTCCCCTCCCTCCTCTCTTCCTTTTCCTTTCCTTCACCTCCTCTCTACTCCCTACCCCCATCCACTCCTCCATCTCCTTTCAGAAAGGAACAGACCTCCTATGGGTGGCAACAAAGCCAAAGCATAGCACATCAAGTTGAGACAGGACCAAGCTCCTCCTCCTGTATCAAGGCTGGGTGAGGCAACCCAGCATGGAGAATAGGTTTCTAAAAGCCAGCTCAAGTGCAGGGGACAGTGGACAGGTCCTGATCCCACTTCTAGGAACCCCACAAACAGACCAAGCTATATTATAGCTGTTAGGCCCATGCAGAGGGCCTAGGTTGCATGCAGGCTCCCTAGCTGTTGTACTGGTCCAGAGTCCATAAGATCCCCCTAGCTTATGAGGGTCACCTGTCTCTATGGGATCCCTTGTCATTACCATGACTCCCCTAGCTTGTATAATTCCCTTCTTCCTGCCCTCAGCAGGACTTCCGGAGCTCAGCCCAGTGCTTGGCTGTGGATCTCTACATCTGTTTCTATACTGGATGAAGACTCTCTGATGACAATTAGGGTAGTCACCAGTGTGATTACAGGAGGAGAGTTTAGGCATCCTCTCCACTATTGCTAGGAGTCTTAGCTAAATTCATCTTTGTGGATTCCTGGGAGTTTCCCTGGCACCAAGTTTCAATGAAGACATCTCTTTAATTTCTTTCCTCCTCTATCCCACCGTCAACCTGCCCAACCTGATCCCTCATTTTCCCATTCTCCCCACCCCCATCAAATTTATTCTTAAAGATGTACTTTTATTTCTAATGGTGTGTATGTGTGTATGTCAGTGTGTGGGTATGTGCATGTAAGTGCAGGTGCCTGTGGAGGCTGGATATGTTGGATCCCCCAGAGCCAGAGTTACAGGTGATCATGAGTAGCCTGGCATGGTGCTGTGAACTGGACTGTGGTCCTAGAAGAGCACATGCTCTTAATCAGTGAGCCATCTTTCAATCCACCTGAAATATTTTTTTTGAATGCTAGCAAATTGAAATGAAAAGAATTTTTGAGCTGAGAAGATTCTAGAATAAATTAGCTGATGTCAAAGTAGTAGGTTGTTTGACATTGAAAATTTGAAAATGTGCGAGAATTAATAATGGAAGAAAGAAAAACCAGTGGAGTAGATTAGTGTTCAGTTAATGTCAAACAAGGCGAAAAGCTCAGTCAATTCTATTAATGAAGTCATCACATTATTAGTTTACCTAATAAATTTGGGTCAGATTTCCTAAGTAGCCTTTTTTTTTTTTTTTAAAGATAGTTTTCACTGTAGCTTTTGAGCCTCTCCTGGAACTCGCTCTTGTAGACCAGGCTGGCCTTGAACTCACAGAGATCCTCCTGCCTCTGCCTCCCTACTGCTGGGATTAAAAGCAGTGCCACCACTGCCTTGGCTTCCTAAGTACCTTTTTAAAAGTGCAGTAGAATATGAAGAGTAACTGTCTTTGAAATCCTTATTGAAATGGGGACAAGAGTGCATACACTTCATGGCTTTAGGGCTGCTCTTTATATTTTAATAAAGTGATATTTTAATTATCACTTTAACACCAGGACATTTGAATAATGGACCATGGGATCTGATGTTATTTCTAAGTAGTGACTTAGTCTGCTTTGATTTAAACTTAAGTCATTCATTATAAAAGAAAGTGCCTTTTAAAACAGTTTAATGAGTTTAGATACTTTTTAAAATTAGGTACACATGAGAAGCAAGAGATGAAAAAGAGGAAAGTTGAAAAAGGAGGACCTCATGTGCACCCCCCTGCTGCTGCTTCCAAACCCTCTGCAGATCAAATCAGACAGAGTGTCCGGCATTCTCTTAAAGATATTCTTATGAGAAGGTAATATTTTGTTATTATAAAAGGTTGAATGACATTTACTCCATGTATTTGAAAATAATTGAATTGTTTTAATTTTAAGACTTACAGACTCAAATTTGAAGGTCCCAGAGGAAAAGGCAGCAAAGGTTGCCACAAAAATTGAAAAAGAGCTTTTCTCTTTTTTTCGAGACACAGATTCCAAGTATAAGAATAAATACAGAAGCTTGATGTTCAATCTAAAAGATCCTAAAAACAATGTAAGTAGCTTGTTTTGTCTCTAAATTTTGTTAAATTTTATTTAATTTTGTAAGCTTGTGCATGCGTATGGGGGGCATGTGTGTACTTTGGCTCTTTTGTCAGAGGACAACTTTCAGGAGGCAGTTCTCTCTACAGTGATTTCAGAGATTTGAACTTAGCTCCTCAAACTTGGTAGCAAGCATCTTTACACACTTCCTCCAGTAAGACCACACCTCCTCCAACAAAGTCACACCTAATAATGCCACCCCCTCTGAGAATATGGTGGCCAATTGCATTTAAACTATCACACTTACTAAAAACATCTTAAGTTTTCCCTGGCCAGGAAAGGGAACACGGTCTTGAATTAGATGTAGCTGAGGATGACTTCAAACTTCTCTTCCTTCTGTCTCCAGCTCTTGAGTGCTAGGATTACACATTGCTCACCTTACCATGTTTATGGGGCTCAGATCCAGAGCTGCACTCAAGGTGGGCAAGCACTTTGCCACCTGAGCTGCATATGTACCCCAGAACATAGCATTTTAATAAGGTCTTTTGCTACTAATTTATGAATCCTATACATTAGTGAATAGTGTTGTGAGTCTGTTGAACCATAGTCTGGATTTATGTGTATTTTCTTTCCTTTATTCTCTTACATAACTCAGTTGAATAAAAAATTAATTCTTCAGTATTCTTCAAAATCTGTTAAACCTAAGCTTTTCGGTTTTTTTGAGACAGGGTTAACAGTCCTGGCTGTCCTGGAAATCACTTTGTAGACCAGGCTAGCCTTGAACTCACCAAGATCCTCCTGCCTCTGCCTTCCAAGTGCTGGGATTAAAGGTGTGCACCACCGCCACCTGGCAAGCCTAAGCATTTTGATTTAAATCTTCAAGTAACACTGTTCTCACTAAAATCCCAAGTCACATTTAGTTATAAACTTAAAACAAAAATCCATGCATGATGGCACATGTTTGACATCACAGCTGCTTAGGGAATCTGAGGCAGAAAGTTCACTTAAGCTCTGAGTTCCTGAACTTGCAATATCCCTTTCCCCGAGAAAAGTATTTGAAATAATTTTACCAAATGAAATAGAAATTTTTAAAAAATATGTTTTTAAAATGGCGTAAACATTATTGATCTCTTAATTTTCTTTTGGGATTTCTTATTTGAGACTTAGCAAAAGTCTTAAAGCTCTGTATGTGTGTCTTCTATATGTGTGTGTATATGTGTATTTGTATGTGTTTATACACAGAAAGTTCTATGCTGTGTGCACTAAGCAAAAGTTAGGTAGTGAACACTTTCAGAGTTCAAAATATAAATAAGGTTAATTATTTTGTATATTAGATTTACATAGAGCCATTGGGAATTTTGGGCTAAAGATGACTCTAGGTTATAGAATTAAACTAAATCTGTAAGAGCTTTCACATCAGTTATGTAAGCTTGCATAGTAATGTTTGCTGCAACATAGCCATCCCTCAGTACTCGTGAATTTCTGCATCTTGTTTTCCACCATCAGCAGAACAAGTACTGAACATGTATAGGCTTATTTTTCTAGTTGCCATTTCCTATGTAATATGTGTAACAACTCTGTACATGGCTCTTAGCATTGCATTAGATATTATAAGTAAATATAGAGATAGTTTAAACTACACTCATGTGACATTTAACAATGCTGATACAGTATAAAAAGATCATTAGGTGATTTTGCTATGTGTATACATCGGAATATATTTGCGTAGAGTAAAGCAGCTAAGCCATTTTCTCTGTCACTAAGCATTAAAATTGTATATTATTGTTTGGATAGACTATTGTAGACTGAAATGTTAGGTCACACACAACTATATATGGGATCACGTATATAGGCTAGATGCAGATAGTAGTAAATCATCATTGGCAGTTTAAATAAACATCTGAGGATTTGGTATTGGTGGAGGTTCTGAGACCAATCTCTGTAATGTTTATGGACAACTGTATTTGATTGAAATTTTTTAGGTTACTAACACTTACTGGAGAAAATTTACGTTGTACAATCTGTCATGGACCAAGAACTTTTGGAAATATATAATTTAGAAACTTTCTCAGTAATCAAATGAAGATTGTTTTTCCTTGCAGTTGGTACTTTGCTATAGTTTCCATTCGGGCCTGCCAGGATTCAAATGTAAATGTCTTAAAAACAGAAGTTATTACAGTGATAAAAGCTGTTTTTATTCAGTGCCTTACTATACAGTTGGTGATTATTATAATTCGTCCTGGGTTAGACTTAATACAATTTTTGGACAGCTGTATGATAGTTTCATTGTACTTGTTTTTTCACTTTACATTTTACATGGATTTTCTTTTCTTTTTTGGGGGGGGAGGTGGGGTGGAGCAGAACTGTAACAGAATGTCACTGTGTAGCAAGCTGTTGCTGAGGTTGTCCTTGAACATTCCACCCTACTGCTGGGATTACAGGTGCAGCTACCAATTGGCATCAGGTTGAATTTTATATAGGAAGTGTTTTACTCTTCCAGAATACAAAGCTGTTAGGCTGCATGTGCTAGGTTATATATAAATTATGAATGTTTATAAATCAGACTTAAAAGTTGTTTCAAAGTTTACTTATTAGAAGTTCACACATGACAGCTCTTTTGTTTCTAAATGTTTGTGTCTCCTTTTCATTTTAAAATCCTGTAGATATTATTTAAAAAAGTACTAAAAGGAGAAGTAACCCCTGATCATCTTATAAGAATGAGTCCAGAAGAACTAGCCTCTAAAGAGTTAGCTGCGTGGAGACGAAGGGAAAACAGACATGTAAGGACATTCATAACTCTGTGTTTGGCTTGGCTATCAAAGTCTTTGCTTTTTAACCATGAGGGCACAGTGTGCAAGTAAAACAGGCTCTGTTTTCTAACACCTATTCTCTCCCATCTCTCCATTTTTCTCTCCTCTCCTCCCTCCCTTCTCCTCTTCTGTAAAGTGGAACTTTGTCATGTTCCCCAGTTTTTCAGGGTGACCTTGTATTCTGCCTGGTCTTGAGTGATCTCACCTAAGCATTTTAAGTGCTGAGATGACTAGCATATGCCTTTGTTTCTTAACTTTTTAAAAATGATTCAGTTATTTTTATTTTATGTATGAATGTTTTGCCTGTATGAGTTTCACATGCATGCAGTGTCTGAAGAGGGCGTCTGTTTTAGGGTTTCTCTTGCTATGATGAAACAATTGGACCAAAGCCCTAGGGGAGGAAAGGGTTTATCCCGAGTCAGAGTCCACTGAGACAGCAGCCTAGGCAGGAACTCAAAACTGTGTAGGAACTTGGGAGCAGGAGCTGATGCTGACGGAGGCCATGGAGGAGTGCTGCTTGCTGGTTTGCTCATTTTAACTTGCTCAGCCTGCTTTCTTAAAGAACTCTGGACTTTGAGGCCAGGGTTGTCCCCCACATTGTGTTCCTATAATGGGATGGGCCCTCTTCCATTGATTGCTAATAAAGAAAATGCCTTTAGGCTTGTCTGCTTATAAGCCTGGTGTTGTGGAAGCATCTTTTCAACTGGAGTTCCCTTCCTTCAGATGACTGCAGGTTGACATAAAACTAAGAAGCACAGCTTTGGGTCCCATGTGAGCCTCCATGTAGGTTTTGGGAACTGAACACAAGAGCAAGTGCCCTTAACTACTGAGCCTCTTCAGCCTGTTTCTTAAATTTTTATATCCTACTCTAGGTTTTTCCTTTTTTTATTGCCTTTTTTGTTCTATACATCTTTTATTTTTTCTTTCATTTTTGCTCATAAGTGGATTATAGAATTACTTTATGTTTTATTACTTGCAAATTAGAACAATTAGAAAATAAGTGTTAACCAATCTATGCTCTCTGTAATTTTTGAGTATATTATGAACATTAAAATTTTTAAGAATCATATGGTTTAATTCTAAAACTCGGTACAAGTTTAGAATGCTTTACTATCAAGTTTCATGGGCAAACTTTCTGAAGAAAGTCAAGACTTTTTATAACTAATTTATTGGGAAGATACAAATTGAATAGCCATATGTAAATATGCATAGAAATTTTATTTATGTGTTACTGTCTTATATTGAACTGGAGTGTTGTAATATGAGTACCATACCATGTCTTATTTTATTTTTAAATTTTTTCTTTTTAATTTATTTTTTGTGCATTGGTGTAAAGGTGTCAGATCCCCAGGAACTAGAGTTACAGACAGTTGTGAGCTGCCATGTGGGTGCTGGGAATTAAACCAAGGTCCACTGTAAGAACAGCCATTGCTCTTAACTGCTGAGCCATTTCTCCAGTCTCCCTCCCTCCATAGTACATTTTAAAATTAAAAGTTTCTCAAGGTCACAGGGGCCAAGAATTTGCAGTTGTGATTTAAACTTGCAGTGTCTTTAAAGTCTACCTTTAAAGATTAACTAAAGAAGTTCTTTGATTTTTGTGGGGAAAGATCTCACTGGCCTTGAATTTGTAATCCCCATCCCCCAGTACTCCCTGAGTGTGGATAATAATGGCCATCTGTACCACCCTGCCTAGCAGGATTGAGGGAATATATGACTTAGAGCTTTTGTTATCAGATAGAGCCATACTACCCGATATTAGTTGCCTGTTTTTAGGAAATAATGATTATATGTAGTTTGTATTGCCCTGCATCATTTACCTGATTCCTTTGCCCGTGATGCTTGCTTTCATCGTGGGCATTTACCCTCCTTGGTCTGTGCAGGGGTGGTCTGAAGGTCAGGAGGCCTTCATGTAGTATCATATCTGTTTGTACATCACTTTTTTCCTTTGTTCTTACATAATCTTGCCTCTTCTTTATTTTGAAAATAATGTTAACATTATCTTTCTCTCCACATGTCAAATATATTCTTGCCAAAGTTAAGTTTTAAAACTGACTGCCCATGCATTGGAGGCCATGTTTTCCTTTTCTTGGATTTTCTGCTTGAATTTTTTTTTTAGTTGTTTTATTTGCTGCTATTGTGTGTGTGATAATGGGGAATGGCAGTGTGCTGGGGCACCTTTATTTGTGAATGTCAGAAGACAATTTTGTGAGCGGATCGCTCCACTTGCCTTTCTGTGGATTCTAGGGATCAAACTCAGGTTCTCAACTAACAAACAAGGGATAGATGGACAAACCTTTACACTCCTTACTTCTCCTTGCTCTATTTGACACCCCCACCCACTATCTTGTATGTTAATGTGAGCCTCATGACTGAGACATAGAGTTGAATTCTATATTTTACAGCGTTTATTTGTATTTTCTATGAGAGAGAAGCTATAAATTAATTATGTATAATTATTAGGTAAGTAAGTGCATTAATTAAAGCACATACTTTAAATATTTCTTAAAATGTTTTCTGTTAGACTATAGAGATGATTGAGAAAGAGCAAAGAGAAGTGGAAAGACGACCGATCACAAAAATAACTCACAAAGGGGAGATAGAAATTGAGAGTGATGCCCCAATGAAAGAACAGGAAGCAGCCATGGAGATGCAGGTAAAGAGCAGATGTGTCCTGTCTATAGCTTAGAACATAAAGATGGAGGAAGTCTTTCCTTGTCTTAGTAGAGCAGAACATATTTTTAAATGGTGGGTTTTAAAGGAGTCTGTTGTACTGGATTGATTATTATGAGCTTATTTTTCTCAGCAGAAAATTGTCTGCATTATAGGCGCCTTTTAAAAACTTGTTGGAATCCTGAGGGTATTTGATACAGTAATTCCTTGGTGTTTTGTAAATAGTGTAATTTGAGAGTAATTGCAGCTTTTCTTTAGCTAGATTAAGATTTGTTTTCTCTTGTATAATAAAAAATGAGAAATAAGTAGATCAAAATGGAGACATTTTTATTTCAAATTTCCTTGTTCTCAAATACCAGTGAAAAAAAATAATTTGAAGACTGATTAAAAGCTTTGAGTTGTTTTGAGATTTTGCTCTAAGTAATAAATGCTAATTCTTATTTTTACTTATTTATTGGTTTTTTGAAGCAGGATTTCTCTGTGTAATATAGCCTTGGCTGTCCCAGAACTCACTTTGTAGACCAGGTTGGCCTTGAACTCACAGAGCTCAGCCTACTTGAAATCACAGAGATCAGCCTGCTTCTGCCACCCAAGTGAGAGCTGGGATTAAAGATGTGTGCTACCATGCCCAGCTGTTATTTTTTCTTAAGAAAGTCAGAACCTTATAAACATAATGGCTTCACTTTGGAAAATATGTTTATGAAATAGCAAGTTGATTTTTAAAATCAATGCCAGATTTTATTAGCTAAATCTTACTTTTATTCTCCCTACTGTTAGGAACCTTCAGCCAATAAGTCATTGGAGAAGCCAGAAGGATCTGAAAAACAAAAAGAATCTGACTCCACATCTAAAGATACCACGAGTCAACACAGACAGCATCTCTTTGATCTGAACTGCAAAATATGCATAGGTTGGGAGTTTTGCCTTCTCCAGTATTACGCTTGTTGTTTAAGGGGTATTTCTGTACTTGTCTTTGTAATTGGGGTAGGTTTTATTTTCCCAGCTCCTGTTCTGTGAGATTAGATCCATTTTACAGATGCAAATGCAGGCACAGCCATGCTTTTCCATGTGAACAAGGATGTGAATTTACAGCAGCACACGGGGAGAGTTTGTTAGATGACTAGACATGCCTGTTTTCAGAATGTTTGAGTTCGTTTTTCCTCCTCGTGCTGTAGTCCCACATTTGTGTCATTTTCTAAACTACAGTGTTCATGTCATGTAGTTTTACATTGCACTATGCAGTTACAGTTAGGAACAGGTAGGGTGCAAATTCATCAGGGAATCAGACTCTAGGTTTTTACAGTGTTTTTATTTTAGTATATTAACCCTCTCTCTCTTTTTCTGGAGACAGTGTTTCCCTGGGTAACAGTCCTGGCTGTTCTGGAAATTGCTTTGTAGACCAGCTTGGCCTCAAACTCAGATCCTCCTGCCTCTGTCTCCCCAGTGCTGGGATGAAAGGCATGTTCCTCTATGCTTGATTAGTTAACTTTGTTTTGCTGATTTTTCACATTTATAGGTGAGGACAGACATCATCAACTCCTCATTTACTTGTGATGTTTTCTATTTAAACATTGGTAATATTATAAAATGATCAGGGGGTGTTACGTTAGTGCAGGTAGAAGAACCCTCCACAGTGTGCTGGAAGTTGCATTTCGGTTAGTTTAGGTCTCTGGAAGAGGGAATTGTTCTCTGGAACAATTCCTTGTTGGGTCTGAGTATTGGTGTAACAGCTTGCTGTGAGAAAACATTACAGGTATATATTACCTCAGGAAAGCTTTACTTAATAATTGAGCCAAAGAAACGAAGTCCCTTTAGAAAGTAAACTGAATGAACATTTTTTTTTCTGAATGAACATTTTAAAATTTCAGATAGCAAGTTTATTTTGGTGTCTTGTGGCTTCAGGTCGAATGGCACCTCCAGTAGATGATCTTTCTCCAAAAACCGTGAAAGTTGTTGTGGGAGGAGCTCGCAAACATTCGGACAATGAAGCAGAAAGTATAGCGGATGCCTTGTCTTCAACTATTCTGGCTTCGGAATTCTTTGAGGAAGAGAAACAAGAGTCTCCCAAATCAACGTTCTCTCCTACGCCACGGTAGCTCTCTCTCAGTCATAGTTTTGTAACCGTTGCTCACTTGTCCTTTTACAAATAGAAAAGTGGCGTACTTAGGGACTTTTGAGAAAGTATCTGTTATACTTCAGGCCAAGTGAGATAAGTGAACAGGACAAAATAAAAGTTAATCTATTTTGAATGGATTTTAGATTTAAGAGACTTGAGAGTATGAAGTAACAACTTTCAAATTCTAATTAAGGGCTGGGGGGATGGCTCATCATTTAAGAGCACTGACTGCTTTCCCAGAGGTCAGCACAGAACCATCTGTACCTCTAGTTCCAAAGGGTCTGACACCCTCCTCCAGCCTCCATGGAAATAAATGCATATGGTACATACGCAAACACTCGTACACATAAAATAAAAAGTGTATCTTTATAGCTAAACCAGAAGCAAATGATTTAAATATGCTGGTCCCAAGAAGTACAGCACTTGCTATATGCTTGCACATTTTTGTATCTTAGCATACCTCAAGCCAGCCCAGAACAATGACTTTGTAAACTGTGACTATGTGTTTGTGATTTTATGGTTGATAGCTTTTCTTTTTATTAACCTTTATTTATACTTATTTTTATTGATCATCTTCTTGACATAAAATGCTTTTAATGACTATGTAGAAAATTGACTCATTTCCGGGTATTTACTGCACTTGTTTTTGTGCGTATGTGCTACAACACTCATGTGGAGGTTAGAGGGCAACTTGGTTTTGTTGAATTTCTGTTTCTACCTTTATGTGGGTACAAGGGATTGAACCCAGGCCCTCAAGATTGGTAGCAAGTGTCTTTACCCACAGAGTTATATGACTGACCTTGTTGCTAACTTTAGTATCCTGTTCTAGTCCAGAGATGCCTGGAACTGTTGAAGTTGAGTCTACTTTCCTGGCTCGATTGAACTTCATCTGGAAAGGTTTTATCAATATGCCGAGTGTGGCAAAGTTTGTTACCAAAGCCTACCCTGTATCTGGATCCCCTGAGTATTTGACAGAGGTACTGTGAACTTTGCTGCCTTTCCTTAGTTGGATTGTGTTTCTGAAAGCAGTAGGCAGGGAGACATACAGTTAACAATAATTTAAATTTTTAAAAGCCCATTTGTTAATAATCCTTAACAGTTCAATTAATGAAATTATTAATTCACAAATGAATTTGCAGACTGGTAGAAAACTATATCCTGAAAGTTTTAAACTTAGATACTTTTTCTAAAATGCACTTCACTGAGACAGTTAAAAACCATTGTGTTTCCATGATTATCCAAGTTTGTTTTTAAGTAGAGATTTGTATAAAAGACTTCCATGTTTATGGCAAAGCTAGTCTATGGAAAAAGTCTCTAAATTGTTAAATGGAATTCTGTACTGTTTATGTTCAGGACCATAGTATTTGCCTGTCTGTTTATACTGGGAAGTAAAGCTTACATCTCATTGTCAGTCTCAGGAGACCACTGACCAATCAGTGCAGTGGTACCTTTGGTTGGTTGTATATCCAAAGGAAGAAAATGTTAAATATAGAAAATAAACAATAGTAGCATAATGCTGTAATTAGTGACCAGCTGTGACATTTAAACAACTACATCAAAGGAGACGAAGCCAGTGTACATGTATTATGTACATTATTTTTGCTGGTTTTTTAGATTAGCTTTTTCATTTATTCTTAGTCTTCTAATCGTTAGCACAGTTATTTAAATAATTCATTTCAGATTTTAACAAGTCTAAATCATATGATCATTCTCTATAATGTTAAGGTGAGCTTTCTTTTGATTAGGCTGAAATTTTCCTGAGTCCATCTCCTCCTTCCCTATCCTCCTTGTGGTTCTAGGTGCCCATCCTGTGTACATGTCAAGCCTTTGCCACTGAGCTGCAGCCACAGACTCTTGTATCACTGTTGTCTTTAGTTTACTACACAATTCTATTGTTACATAATTTACTTGGATAATAATATTTTAGGAATGTGAGTTTTGTTAGAGAAAAATTAGATGGGGCAGTGATGGTCTTTTGAAGGAAAAAAGGTCTTGAATTTTTAGTTTTTCTTTATATTATTTTTAAGGCAATTTTTTTACATGGTAATTAGGTCTTAGACTCCCAGACCCTTTAACTTTGGATGAAACTGTTTTTCTGAGGGCCATAGTTTCTATGTGATCACTTTCTTTTTTTTTTTTTTTTCGAGACAGGGTTTCTTTGTAGCTTTGGAGCCTGTCCTGGAACTAGCTCTAGTAGACCAGGCTGGTCTTGAACTCGCAGAGATCCGCCTGCCTCTGCCTTCCGAGTGCTGGAATTAAAGGCGTGCGCCACCACCACCACCGCCCGGCGTGATCACTTTTTTTAACCCCATCTCTGCTTTTTAGTTTAGTTTTTTTTTTAAGCTAAAATCTCAAAATATTCAAAGCAACTAATGAGTTAAATAATCTTAATTCTACTTTTATGATTTTCCTTGGTCTTCAGAGAAAAAGGAATACAATGAATAAAATTTTAAATGTCTGATTAATTTTATATATGTATATTTGGTAGCAGTATACATTGTGTGTGCTTTTGCATTTTAAAAATGTTTTGCATTGTTACAGAGTTAATATTCTTTTTACAAAAATATACTTTGTAATTAAGTTGCATAAAATCTGAACTTCAGCTATTAATAATTAAGAATACCTCAAAAAAATAAAAAAAGTTAAAAGAAGCACCAGGCATAGTAGTGCATACCTGTAGTTCCAGCACTTTGGAGACAGAGGCAGGTGGATCTCTATGAGTTTGAGACCAGCCTGATCTACATAGTGAGACCTGTTTGAAAAAAATAAAACAGCCAGGCAGTGGTGGCGCACGCCTTTATCCCAGCACTCAGGAGTCAGAGGTAGGCAGATCTCTGAGTTGGAGGCCAGCCTGGTCTACAAGATCTAGTTCTAGGACAGCTAGGACTGTTACACAGAGAAACCCTGACTCAAAAAACCAAAACCAAACCAAACAACAAAACCAAAAGCAGAGAATTGTCCTGCCCACTACCACAGATAACCATTGAAGAACAGAAAGCCTGCCTCTAGGTGTCCAGGAGTATACTGATCTTATTAATCTGTGTATCACCATATGGCTGTGGCTTACCTACTAATGTTCTGTCTGGTGTCTGTCTCTGGCAGGGGCTACATGGCTTCTGCTTCTCCCTGACTCTACCTCCTTTTCTCCCAGCACTCAGCTTAGTTTTCCCTGCCTACTTCTATTCCCTGTGCAGGCCCAATGCAGTTTCTTTATCAACCAATGGTATTCACAGCATCCGGAGGGAAATCCCACATCACTGTGTTGGCCGCTGGTTCTTTTCCTTGTGCTTGTTTATTCTGACCTGACATGACTTTGGATATTTTTCTTAGTGTTGAGACTGTATTTATGTTTTTATCTAACATTTTCCTCCTTAGTAAACTGCATTTTTAGTATTACTTATTTGAAGTTGGCATTTGAAATAAGATCTGTTGCTATTTCTCTACTGTGTTTTGTTTTCTGTTGCAATTTTACTCACTGTGTGTTCTGGAGATTGACTGAAGCTTGAGTCTTATATATGCTAAATACATGTTCTACCACCATGTTCTTAGTCCTGCTTACTTGTTTTTATTATCATTCAGATTATTCTCAAAGCTAAATATGTATGAATCATGGATATTGTAATGAATATATTCTATATTTGTTGAAATTTTTTTTTTAAACCATAGGACTTACCAGATAGTATTCAAGTAGGTGGCAGGATATCACCTCAGACAGTTTGGGATTACGTGGAAAAAATAAAAGCCTCAGGAACCAAGGTATGTAAACTTTTTTAAAATGCCAGTATGTGAAATAGTTACAGATTCAAACTACTTAGTTTTTTATACAAGGGTCCAGTGTTTCTTAGGGGAAGGGAACTAATACAAGTTTGAAATGTTATAATCTGCATTACAGAATGGAGGCAGAGGGCCCTGGAGGTGATAGACAGCTCAATTGGTAAAATGACATCTATGCAAGTCTGAGGACCTGTGTTTAATTCCCAGCACACATAACAATCTAGAGTGTGGAGGTGCACATTGATGATGTCAGCACTGGAGAGACAGGTGCGGACTTGTGATGCTTGGCCAGATACCAAGCTAATTAGAGTCCATGGCCCAGCGAGGGACTGTTTCTTAGAACAGTAAGGACAGCTTCCTAGAAATGACCCTTTGGTTGACCTGTAGACTACACGTGAATACACAAACTGAAGTAAAGCCCTTTGCTCAAAGCGGTGCTTCCCTTTTAGTCTCTGTCCTGAAATATGTCCTCCATAGCTCTGTCAACACCGTGGAAGGAAATGTGTTAGAGAAAGTGTTGAGATTTGCCGTTTTAGTCAGGCTCCAGGCGAGCTTTGCACTCTGTCCAGGGTTCAGATACTGCAGAAGCCAGCCCTCCTTTACCAGTTAGGGTGCTTGAGGCCTCGGGCTCTGGTCTTGTAGGATCGTTTGGGAACCAGGCTGCTTCTGTCCATTTATTGTTTCCAAGAGTGCTTGCCTTCATCAGGCAAAATTGTCAAAGCTCATGGTCAGCAGCTGGTGGGGATAAGTGAGTGTTATTTGTGAAGGGTTTTTGTTTGGTTGGTTTTTTTGTTACGTGTTTTTCAAGACAGGGTTTCTCTGTGTAGCTTTGGAGCCTGTCATGGAACTCTCTCTGTAGACCATACTGGCCTCGAACTCACAGAGATCTGTCTGCCTCTGCTTCCTGAGTTCTGGGATTAAAGGTGTGCGCCACCACCGTCTGTCCTGTCAAGTTGTTCTTAAAGGCAAACCTGAGAAGTTACAGTCATCACTTAACTTTTTTCTTTTTCTTTTTTTGTTTTGTTTTTCAAGACAAAGTTTCTCTGTGGGTTTGGAGCCTGTCCTGGAACTGGCTCTGTAGGACCAGACTGGTCTTGAACTCACAGAGATCCGGCCTGTCTCTGCCTCCCTAGTGCTGGGATTAAAGGCATGCGCCACCACTGCCTGGCTTAATTTTTTTATTTTCTTGTCACGAACATAGTCAAACAGCTATATGTAACTGCAAAGGAAACTGGCAAACGTGGTCTCTGCTGGATGCCCAAGTGCCAGCCAAAAATTAAGGTTTGTTAGTAACAGGAAGAGGATACTATAAACTAGGAGATAATCAGTAGCCCCCATCACGGTAATATTTCTCTTCTTTCGGGTTCTCTATATAATTTCTCTAGCTTCTTAAACTCATAGAGAATGGTACTGCACAGGAATAGTTTAAATAATTTCTTTGTAGAAGTTTCTTGTTTTTCTTTAAAGTGGACGAAAATGGAACGTCTTAAACACTGAAGATTCCCTCCCCATGTAGATTTTTAAATTAAATTGATTATGGTATTTCAGTACTTTGAGGCAGTTAAAAGGCTACTAAGCTTGGGAGGTAGAGACAGACAGACAGAATTACATTGTTTGCTATCACTTATACACACACATACTTAATGTATGTATGTGTATATATGTGTACACGTGTGTGTGTGTGTGTGTGTGTGAAAGAAAGTGTGCCCAGTACTTTATAGAATGCCTTCAGATTAAACTGGTTTAAACACAAGAGTACTTAGCTTATATGTATGTGATGTTACTAAGACATTTTGGATATCCTTTATCCAAAATGCTTATGATTTTATGCTTTAGATTTTGAACTTCCCTGAATTTTGTAATGTTAGCGTATACATAAGATGGTACCTTTGGAATGGAGGTTCAAGTATAAATGTGAAATGCATTTATGGGTTACATAAACCTTACAAGCATAGACTGAAGGTAATGTCATACCATATTTTTAGGGTACACATGTTTTGATTACATCTTATCACATGTCGACAGGTACGGAGTTTTCTAAATGTTGGCCTTCCAAGTTTCAGAGTTGAGAGCATTGATATAGAATCTTCAGATTGGAGTTGTAGGAACTGTATCTAATGTCTAGGAGGCAGAGCCATAGCTTAGCTCACTAATATTTTTCTTGTTTTTGTGTAGTTAGGCATTGTAGTGAAGCAGGCCTTTGCCATTTTTGACTGAAAACCTTTAGGAAGAATCCTCCATTACTAAAATAATACAAAATTATGACTATCTTTTTATTTAGAATAAATCCAAGAACTCCAGAAATGTACAGCAAAATTACTGAGTTGGCCAATCACCTTAAAAGCTTAGAGTCTGTGTGTATGTGTCTTTAGAGTGTTGTCAAAACCAAGTCCCCTTTATTTCTATGCCCAGGCTCTGTAGACTGGATACCAGGCTTGCGTGTTTGTATGTATCTAAGTCCTCATTTATCACTGTCCACTCTCTGAGGTTTTAGTTTTAAGGTATATGATGAAAAATATTTTTCCATTCTGCTCTCTCTGTCCATCAAGCTTTCAGACAGTGTGTGAAATGCTAACTATCTCCATCATTAGATAATCTTTATTTTATTTAATAGCCTCAAAACATAAAATTAGTTATACTAACAATTTTAATACATTATATTTTTCCATTATTGTATGCCTTTCTGTGTCTAATTTATTAATTAGCTTTATCATTGGGATCATAGGTACATGCAGGGAATGAATATTTATATAATGTTCAGTGCTATCTGATTTGAGACATCTGCTGGGGTCTTGGATATATCTCCCACAATAGGACCAACTTCTCTGACATAGTTGGGTAGTAGTGTGGGGCACTATTATTTCAGTGTGCCCAGAATACAGGCTGCTCTCTAGAGGTTATATCTTTGGAAATCAGGAATTGTGCAGATACCAAAATACTTGGGTTACAACATTGTCTTTGCCACTGATAATTTGTATGACCTTGAACAATTTCATTGTATTCAAGTGCCTTGGTCCTTTCTCCCCTGCATCCCTACCTTATTCATACTGGGCAAATGTTCTACTGGTGAGCTATTTGCATAGACCATATTTATCATAAATGAGCATCTCCTAAGTTGCCCAGACTCACTTTGAACTTACTGGGTAGCCCAGGCAGGAATTAAACTTCTGATCCTTCTGCCTCTCAGTCCCCAAGTGCCTGGCAGTATAGGTGTGTAGGTTTATGCCACTGTCCCGGGCAGGTCTCAGTTTGTTATGGGAAGCCTTCAAATAGTACAGAATCCTCAATGAACCAGGAACGGTATTTTCTTAGAAGTTGTTTCCTTTTAGTATTCTAGTTTCTATTTAACTTGACTGCTATTTGATGACCTTCATAAAACTCCAAATTAGATTAGTACTAATTAATAAACTATATTTGAAATCAAGCTACATTTTAGGTTATTATTTTAAGCAATTGTTTGTTACTCTCTTGAATAGGAAATCTGTGTGGTTCGCTTCACACCAGTAACTGAAGAAGATCAAATTTCTTATACTTTGCTGTTTGCATACTTCAGTAGCAGAAAGCGTTATGGCGTAGCTGCTAACAACATGAAGCAGGTTAAAGATATGTACCTTATTCCTTTGGGTGCTGCAGATAAAATTCCACACCCTCTTGTGCCTTTTGATGGACCCGGTAGGTACATGTTTTGGTAATAGAATAAGATTGAAATAAAGTGGGAGGGGTCAGTCCAAATAAAAAAGAATGGCTGCTTTCTGTCTTAGGATTCAGACCCATTAGAGATGGCGTGACAGGGCTAGCCACCATTCAGTAGCTTGGAATGGGCTGCTTGTAAAATGTACCCTTTTAGGAATTGATTGCAAATGACAGTTGATGTTTGCTTGTTTTCTCCAGGACTCGAGCTGCACAGACCTAATCTGTTGTTGGGCCTCATTATTCGTCAGAAGCTGAAGCGGCAGCATAGCGCTACTGCTGGTCCTAGTCACACAGCTGAGACTCCTGAGACTGCCCCAGTAGCTTTGCCACCTGACAAAAAGGGTAAACTGGACTCCTCTCTGGAGGAAACTGCGGAGGAGGAGAATGATTTTTTCAATTCCTTCACAACTGTGCTGCACAAGCAGAGAAATAAGCTCCCTCAGCCGATGCAGGAAGACCTGCCTGCAACCACTGAACCTCTGTTGGAAGTCAGTAAGCCGGAGCCACCAAAACCCTTGCGGTTCCTTCCTGGGGTCCTAATAGGCTGGGAAAATCAACCCTCTACTTTGGAATTAGCAAATAAGCCTCTTCCTGTGGATGATATACTCCAAAGCCTGTTGGGCACCACTGGTCAAGTGTATGAGCAAGCTCAGCCAGCTGGAGAACAAAGCACTCTTAAAGAAATTCCTTTTATAAATGATCAAACCAACCCAAAAGTAGAGAAAATAGATAAAGTGGAAGTAGCTGAAGGTGACACCAAGGAGATAAAAGTTAAAGCAGATAATATTTCAGAATCTATAGGTAAAAATTCAGGAGTAGAAGACACTTCATTAGTGGGCTGCCCTTCCATTTCCCCAGGGCCTTTGGCAAGTCTTAGTCTGAGAGGGAAACCACCAGATGTTTCTACAGAAGCATTCTTAACAAATTTATCAATTCCATCAAAACATGAGGAAACTGTGGAAACCAAAGACAGAACATTAAAAAGACAGCTGCTCCAAGATCAAGAGAGTAGTTTGCAAGATAATCGGACTTCGAGTCACTCTCCATGCAGGCCTAGTACAGGAAAGGGAAGCGTAGATGGGAATGTGAGTTGCAGTGAAAATCTTGTTGCCAACACAAGGTCCCCCCAGTTTATCAATCTGAAAAGGGATCCTAGGCAAGCAGCAGGACGAAATCAGCAGACAACCTCAGAAAGCAAAGATGCAGAGAGCTGCCGAAATGGAGACAAGCATGCTCTGCCTGGTCCATCGCACAGCAAAGAGCTCTTAGCAGAACCAGTCAGTGGGGAGGGAAAGCTGTCTTCTGTAGAGAGGAACTCATGTGTAGAGCAGAATGATGATTCTGAGACTACACAAAACCCATCCTCGGCGGAAAACATAAATTCTTCACAGACAGAACAAGCAAATCCTTTACAGGAGGATATTTTAACACAAAATATTGAAACCATTAACCCATTTAGAAGAGGATCAGCTACAGCATCATCTCATTTTGAAGCTGGAAGTACATGTCAGTCAGAATTTCCTTCTAAAAGCATCAACTTTACTTCTAGGAGTACCAGCCCCAGGGCAAGTGCAAACTTTTCACCTGTGAGGCCACAGCAGCCCAATCTCCAGCATCTCAAGTCTAGTCCTCCTGGGTTCCCATTTCCAGGACCTCCAAACTTCCCTCCCCAAAGTGTGTTTGGATTTCCACCACATTTGCCACCTCCGTTACTTCCCCCTCCAGGCTTTGGTTTTCCTCAAAACCCTATGGTTCCTTGGCCACCTGTTCATCTCCCAGGCCAACCTCAACGTATGATGGGGCCGCTTTCACAAGCATCAAGGTATATGGGCCCACAAAATTTTTATCAGGTCAAAGACATTCGGAGACCAGAAAGGCGCCATAGTGACCCTTGGGGTAGGCAAGACCAACAACAACTAGACAGGCCATTCAATAGGGGTAAAGGGGACCGGCAGAGATTTTACAGTGATTCGCACCACTTGAAAAGAGAGCGTCATGACAAGGAATGGGAGCAAGAGTCTGAAAGGCACAGACACAGAGACAGAAGCCAAGAAAAAGACAGAGACAAGAAAAACAAAGAGGAAGGACACAAGGAACGGGCACGGGCATCACATAGTGATCGAGCGACAGATGGAAAAGCAGGCAGAGAGAGTAAGAATGCTGACAAGAAACCGGACCATGAAAAGGAGAAGGAACGAGAGAAGAATAAGCATAGAGAAGGGGAGAAGGACAGAGAGAGGTACCATAAAGACAGGGACCACACTGACAGAGCAAAAAGCAAAAGGTGAAATTTGCAGGCTGCTTCAACATCGCATTTAAAAAACTGTTAGATGTTGTATATCTTTATAAGATCGCCTGGTAGGACTGTTCCACCTTTTAAATCTTTACTCTTGGTGGTCTGCAGAGCAGTCAGTTGCTGGAGCAGGTCTGCACAGTGCCCACCATCCCTTCACACCACCGTCCTACTTCCAGGAATTTAATATTTTTGAAAGTTTTACAATGCTGTATATTCAAAGATTGTTTTATTAATATGCAATAAAGGCTTAGAAATTTTAGTTTTATTCCTTAATTGGTAAATATGGTTAACTATGAAATATATTTACTGCCTCTAGTGAATGTCCTTTATATAATGACTAATTTGAAAGTTACCTGTGCTCTGTACATTTGTTTTCAATTGCACTGTTTTTAAAGAAAATGTAGAGGAGCAACAAAAAAAGCCAAGTGACTTCGTAGTCAAACCATACTAATCATCTAGTAGGGCAATTTTTGACCATGAATCAGAAGCTCAAGGAGCCCACTTAGTGCTTTAATCTGCACTCATTGAAGGCATTTCTTACCATGTCCTGCAGTTTGTGGTAGGCCATATTCCTTTCCTTTCTTGCTCTTCAGAAACTTGAATACTTAAGCTTGTACATGATCTTGTGTTTTGCTATCCTTTTTACTGTAAAATGTAAATATTTTAAGGGATATTTTGATTCTAAATATGATAAAAGAATTTCTCACCTGCTTTGTGTGTGTGATTTGAAATTCAGTAGTAAGAGAGGTTCTTCAAAGCTTCTTTTCCGTGAGACATTCATTGTTCTTTCTACCCCTCAAGGTCGTGTAGACACAATGTCAGACATGACCTAACAGGGAATGGTTGGTTTTAAATCTGATGTATCACTTCTAAAGAGACTAGTACATAGACCTGCCAGCAGGGAGCTTTGCAGTTATCCACTTAGTTGCTATTATGATTCCTGAACACTTATATATGATCAAACTTTGTTATACGGACTCAGTAATCATTGTAAAACTGCAGAACTTTTAAGTGAAATGTATTTTGAAAAAAATTTTTTTTGTAAAATGATTTTGTTTGTAGGGCAACTGTAAAATTGAATATACCAGTTTGACTTGAAATAGAAAATA
This sequence comes from Ondatra zibethicus, assembly GCA_004026605.1. Lineage (NCBI taxonomy): Eukaryota > Metazoa > Chordata > Mammalia > Rodentia > Cricetidae > Ondatra > Ondatra zibethicus. The sequence goes on from PVIU01007393.1 coordinate 65,300, forward strand.
CATGAGACTGTTGTTCTTTCGTATTTAAACTTACCTACACCCTGAAACACAGCCTGTGCTGATGTTTAAAACTTATAAAGCAGTAGCTGCCAGATGATGTTAAAACACTTGAGACCCAATCAAGAGCAATCAGTGTTCTTGCCTATTTGTACCCATGAATAAGGATGCTAGGAACTCCACAAAATTAAGAAAATTGTACCTAAAGGGGCGTTACCAGGTTTTTGAAACTGGATTAACCTTGCTATTCTCTCTAGAGAAAATAACAGTCAAACATTTTGTCTGAATTGCAAGGATTACAATAGGCTTCTTTCATCTTTGCCTCTAAAGTTTATCATCACCATGAAAGTTTTAAAGTGAAGGGTTTTCACTTAAATAAAGTATTTTTAACTTTGGTCTACTTTTATTTTGGAAGTTAACTTGCAAGGGAAAAGAAAGGTCTTACCCAAGACCAGTCCTAAGGCTATTCATTGTTCACATGATTGTGAAGTCATGGGTTGCTTATTTCACATGTGTCAGGAAATCTGTTTCCTGATGTATGTGGTTTGTGGGTTCACCTGACACCTGACTTGTTTTCTAAGGTACACGTAAAAAGAAAGGGGATTTTAAATGGAAAAAGATAGCTGCATTGAGCCCTAGATGCCAGGTCTTGTATTGAATGTTCATGGTTCATGCGATCTTTGACCAGCCTTGATAGGTGAGCAGTTGATTGAGAGTTTAAGAATCTGGAACCTGGGAAATTGCCCAAGGTTAGACTGCTATAGTCAGAGTTGGAGTCCCAGTTAAGCTTTGCTTTCCTCTACAGTCTGTTCAGTAGTTGTGCTCTAAAAATGGAGAGAGGGAAGCAAAAGCATTGATAGCCTTTCTGTTCGTTCCGTCAGTATTCCTGAACCCCCTTTCAGCAATCTAACTCAAACAGGAATAACAAGATGCCCACACATCTGTTCACACAAATTGGCTAGTGTATGTTAGCCACGTGCCTGAACTCACCAGCGCTCATTTGTCCCTGGTGTGATGCGGCTGCCTTGGTGCGGCTATGACAGCTCATTGCAGTTCTGCAGATGGAAATGTCACCCGCATCTAAGGGAGGTAGCCATAGGGTGTGCCCCTATTGGGGAATCTAGGTATATTAGGGTTCTCTAGAGGAACAGAACTTAAAGAATAGTATATATTAGAATAGTTTACAGGCTGTGACCCAGCTAGTCCAACAATGTTTACCAGTGGAAGATTCAAGAATTTAGTAGTTGTTCAATCCACAAGACTAGGTAAGTCCGTTGGTCTTCTGTAGCCGGCAGAATTGCCAGGGAAGTGAGTTCTAATGACAAATGAAGGAATGGACTTTCCAACAAGCAAGCAAGCAAAGAGTATGGTACAGGTTAAAGATTTCTGAAGCACGATTAATAAAAGCTCAGAGACTGATATTGAGGTTCAAGCTGAAGACCACAGAAATAAAGCAGCCAGCCACTGGCTCTTATCTCGACCTCAATACGAAATGGCGATCCTGCCTCTGGGAATCTCAGAATGAGACTGTGTTTGAGAGCTGTTTCCTCCCGTTTTATAATCCTCTCTAGGACTGGGATTAAAGATGTGCAGCACCTGATTTCTATGGAAACTAGTGTGGCTACTGGGATTAAAGGTGTGTGTTACCACCACCTGGTCTGTAAAGATTGAACAGTGGGGTTGTTTTTCTCAAATCTTCAGGCAACCTTTATTAAAATACAAGTGAAAGCCGGGCGGTGGTGGCACACACCTTTAATCCCAGCACTCAGGAGGCAGAGGCAGGCAGATCTCTGAGTTCGAGGCCAGCCTGGTCTACAAGAGCTAGTTCCAGGACAGGCTTCAAAGCTACAGAGCCTGTCTCCAAAACAAAACAACAAAAAACAAGTGAAATGCCACTACACACCTCAAAAGATCCAGAGTAAAAGTAGGTCTTCCCACTTTAAATTATTTAAAAGAACATCCCTCACAGGTGTACCTAGCCACTTTTAATTTCAGATGTGGTCAAGTTGACAAGAATAGCCATTACACTAGAGTATCCACTTCTTTACCTTTTCTAGCTTTAAGATGAACTTTATTTTCTTTAGCTCCTAGTCCCCTCCCCGTATTTAAAGGTCCACTTTTATGCTACCATCTCCGACCTTCTCTTTTGGTGCCCTTACACTTAAAGGTCTGTGTGATTTCATTTGCTCGACCAACCATTCCAAGACCACCTCCTTATCTGAAAGACAGCTGCATGGGTGTCATCTGTGACCATTTCTCTGCTATGGAACCTGATGTTTATAGATTATGCAAGAGCTAAGATGTAGATAGACATCTCCGAGGTTGGGGAACCATTCTAGCCAGGCTTACAAATTGTAAAGTAGTTGTTGAAGTGTTAGCCTGGAAATACAGAATAACGTCATTGTAAATACCAACAGTATAGAAGAAAGTGAAGTAGAGTTCTTATTTTTGTTTCATGCTTTCAAAGCATGTTTACATAGGGCCTGCTTACCATCATTTCATAGTTTGTTACATGGAGTACAGTTTTAAAGTGAGGGTACTTTTAACAAGCCATTTACTGGGCCATCTCTAGGAAGCACTGAGTTTGTTGATGTTTGTAATGTACCCACTCTGCAGACGCTTGCATGACACTTGGAATTCATTACTGAGTGTCATTGTAAGTTCCCAAGCTGGCAGGTCTTGCCACATGGTGGGAGGAGTGACAGTTGAGTGTGGGACTGCAGGTGTGGGGAGCTTGTTGAGATCCCCAAAGATGAGTAGTAAGACTTCACTTTTTCTTCCCACATTGCTGTGGATTGGACCTAGGGCCTTGCTCATGCTGGACAACGAGTCAGGGTTGCTCTGACCTATATCTCTAGCACTCTTCAGTAATTATTTTAGTAATAGTCCTCATTTATAGTATAGCATTTGTGTAAGGCTGTAGCTTGGTTGGTAGATCTTTTTTATTTTTTAACCTGATATGTACAAACCTGGGGTTCAGACCCCAGTACCATATGTATCAGACAAAGGGTTGCACCCTTGTAATGGTAGCAGTTTGGAGTGGAAGTAAGTACATGGTGAGTTGTAGGCCAGCTGGGGTACATGAGCCTGTCTCACACGTTTCAAAATGGAATGAAAAGTAGCTTTCACACTAAGAATGTCATTGGTTTTGTAAAAATATTTTTCTTCAAAATTTTCACACACTATATTTTCTATCCATGCACCACCACCTCCTTCCCAATTCCCCCTTAGCTCTTCCAGCATTCATGTCCTCAAAGCAGAGTGACTCACTGGGTTCATCAGCCTTCAGTTGCTTATAGCTTCTCTGCCAAGGGTGGGGCCATCTGTGCTGGAATCTTGATTGGTTTGGTTTTGTGCGGGCAATCACCGCAGCTGTGCATAGATACGTGCATCAGCCGTCCCATGCTCTGAATTCAGTATTTCATACTTCTCCCCATTGGCCAGCTGTTTCTTCCCACCCGCATTTCTGCAATGCTCCTTTAACCTTGAGATCAACGCGAACCCATGAGTATAAACACTATTGAGATGGCAGTTTGACAGTATGGCTGTTTAATAAAACAAGGTTCCTCCCTAGGGTCAGTGACCTTGGCTTTTGACTAGGTTTACAGTACCAGGCATGAATTCCTTTTGGAGTAAACTTCGTATCTAACTAGAATATGGTTGGTTATCACAAGCACCATTCCTTTACTGAGCCAGTGAGCTTGCTAGGGAGTTCACTATGATAGCATGCCTATTCCAGTGTGGGTTCAACCATTGATACCCTTTCTTGCCCAACAACTTGCATAGCACTATCTGACACTGTAAGCTAGTCAGCAGGGAGAAAATTTCCTGGATGGTTGAGAAGAGAGTTGGTTTCTCTCTTCTGCGTCTAACAGGAGTGGTGTCTTCAATACGGAATCTTGCCATCTATTTTTCTTAATCTCACAATGTTATATTTTTGCAAAGGAAAAACAACACTGAAATACATCTAGAGCTAGATACGGTGGTGCATACCTATAGTTCCAGGACTTGGTGGGGAAAGGTAGGAGGATTCCTTTTACTTTGAGGTCAGCTTGGCCTCAAAGTGAATTCCATGCCAAGTCAAGTCTACGTAGTGAGATCTTGTCTCAAAAGGAAAGAGGGTTGGGGGGAATCTGTTTTCATATAGAGTTTAGGAAAGTGGAGGATTCTTCATCCCCTGTGAAGATCCAGTGGATTCTGGGGGTCCTTTCAACACCCTTGGGAAGTGTTACTCCAAAGAAAGGACGTGCTGTGCTGGGGGAGAACATGCTGTCTAATATGGAAGGTGCAGTTTTCTTGAACCTTGGAAAGTTTCCACAGAACAGATTCATTACTTTAGGAAATGTGTTTGGGTTTGTGAACCAGCTGCCAAAACATACATATCCACTCCCACCCCATGCTGTGCTTCCACTGAGCCCACTCCCCAGTTCCTGAAAAACCTTTATGATGTTGATCTGAATCTGAGTATCTCACATTCTGTACAAGGACTAAGCAAGTGTAGACAAACGTTTTTCTGCAAATGGAGTAGTTTTTGGTGGTTTCTGTTGAAAAACATTTGGGAACCAGGCATCGGTGGTTCACGCCTTTAATCCCAGCACTCGGGAGGCAGAGGCAGGTGGATCTCTGTGAGTTCGAGGCCAGCCTGGTCTACAGACCGAGTTTCAGGACAGGTACCAAAAGTACACAGAGAAACCCTGTCTCAAAAGAAAGAAAAAGAAAATCATTTGGTGAATTTGCAGACAGCCTGAAATTTTCCTATATCTTACAATCCATTGGAACTATTTGTGTCTCACAGAGTGGTTTTAAGTACTTTCATGAAAGCCCAAAATGTCCTCTTTGTACTGCAGTAATTAAAATACCAAGACCCAAAGAAACAAAAATACAGCAATAATAAAAATTTCCAAACTCTCTAGTATTTTAAATCTTAAAAAACAAAAGCTGTCCCTTTGCCTGGTTGGTCTACACAGGCTGGAGTCTAGATTCAGCTGTGTTCACTTTTCCTTTCTGTGTCGTTTGTTCTCCATCTGCTTGGTTTATAATTACTTTTTATTTTTACAAGCTGCATCTTACCATGACCTCCTCCCTGTGACCCATTTTACCCTTAAGTGCTCCAGGTCAGTAACAGGTTGCCACTGGCATTCGGTTGTCCCCTGACCTATATGAACACACGCGCATGCGTATCCACGCGCGCGCACAGATACACGCGCACACACGGGAGGGGGAATTAACAGGAGGGAGGGAAGAAGGAAAGGAAAGAGGGATGAACTGAACACTCAGTAGAAAGGTATTTTTGAAAAGCACAGTGAGCTGAGGCTTGCCTAGCATGTAGTTCAGTCCCTGCGAACAAAACACAGCAAAAGGCCAGAGCAACTCAGTTTAGTACTCTTCAGTGGCATTATTCTGAATCTGTCCTGTGTCTGGTTTTGGGATTTTTAGACTTGAAAACAAATGTAAGTAAAGATTAGCATTATTTCTGTTCGGTTCTGTAGGTGCATGGTTTTTAAAATCAGGTGTTCTGGAAGGCTTATACACAGCAGCTGCCCTCGGCACCTTTAGGCACTACTTAATCCTTCATGTATTTCTTGTGCATTTGTTGCCAAGTACTGGCGCTATCTGCTGTCCTACCATGTAAAACAGAAATTTATCTCGTAGCTCAGTCTCCCTCAGTTTCCCACTTTTTTAAAAAAAAAAAGATTAATTTATTTATTATGGCTCAGTATTCTGTCTGCATGTATGCCTGCAGGCCAGAAGAGGGCACCAGACCTCATTACAGATGGTTGTGAGCCACCATGTGGTTGCTGGGAATTGAACTCAGGACCCTTGGAAGAGCAGATGGCTCTTAACCATTGAGCCATCTCTCCAGCCTCCAGTTTCCCACTTCTTAATCATGCAATATTTTAATTTGTTTTGCCTTTAAGTTTTGCTCTATTACAATTATTCATATATTCATACAAACATGAATATAAATATTTGTATTTGAATTGAGCAGTTTAATATTGTTTCATTTCATTGTATAGTTATTTTTCTTAGTTAATTTTTGCTTTTTCATATTTTTAATATGAAATTTTAATTTTTAAATTATTAATTTATCTGAATTTTATTCTTGAATTTCTCAGATGAATAACTTAAGGAGCTTAATACCTGAGGCAACCTATTCAGCTGTGTGTGCTGTCACACATCTTTAATCCTCCAGGCAGGCAGATTTGTGAGTTTGAGGCCACCCTGGTATACATAGTAAGTTCCAGGACAGCCAGGGCTATGTAGAGAGACTCTGTCTCAAAAAGGAATCAACATGTTTAGAAATCAAATGTAAGAAAGACAACTAAAGCCTCAACTTTAGCTGTAATTTACAAGCATATAATATGTTTGTGTGTATAAAATTTATGTATGTTTTATATATATATGCATATATATGTATCACATTGATTCCTTTGGGTGGTAGGAAACATTTCATTCCTCCAACAATATTAGAACAAGATTGTCAAAGTAATTACATTTATTCATAATTTGTAAATCTCTAGTGTTAACTTCCATTCCTAACCTTGTTCATCTCCATTATAAATGTCACGTCCTTCTGATTAATTAATCCAATCTTTTTTTGGATCCTGAAGAAGTACATCTTTAATTTTGGCAGCAAAAAATCTCAAAAACATCTTAAGGGTGGGAGAGAGGCTCGCTGGACATATTTATGAAACACTCCCATACATAAGACTTAGGGAACATTGCAGAAGAGGCCAGTAAGATTGTGAGAGCCAGAGGATCAGGCAGTTTGCCATGAGATTATTTCTTCTAGTGATAGAAGCCACACTCATAACGTCTCACTATTATGACAGCCCAAACAAGATGAACAAGGACACCAATGGACATACCAAAGTGGACATGGAAAAACCCAGGAGACCTCAACCCTGCTTAAGAAATAAGCAACTGAGAAAAGCTGGGGATGGGAGAGGTGGCCTTTTCCAGAGAAGAGATACCAATGGCAAATACTTAGCCTTGAAAACACATGCAAATATCATTATACAGACAACAGGTTATATTTAGGAATATATATATATACATACATATATTCATGTAATAACAATTGAAAAATAAAGCATGGATTTGAAGGAGCGCTGGGAAGGAAAGTAAGGAAAGAAATGTAATAATTATAATCTCAAAAAAGTGATTGTTACTGTTGTAGAGAGCTATTGTGGGTTCTTTGGTATCAACCAGAGAAGACTACTTCTACATGGGTTTAAACCAACAGAAAGTCTTTATTAGCTGGACCGCGACTACACTGGATGTTCAGAATCCCAGGGTAGTTTTTAGCATTTCTCAGGGTGATCTTTTAAGTACAAAAACCATATCCTTGGTTGACATACTTCAGTTAACAAGAACAGTTAGCCAGAAGCAGAACTAGAGAAGCCAAAAAGCAAGGTTAGTAATTTAGAGACTCAAAATTCTTAGAACTATGGACTTGTATAGTTTAGGTCCTTGTTTTAGTTTTGGCAGGTGTGCTGTCTGTGTGTTGAGTTTTATGGCCTGAATGGTACTTCCATAATAGTCAGTCATACTAAGATCTGGGGGTCTATTAAGGTCTGGGGACCTGTTACAAGACCTGGAGTTCAGTTTCCAGCACCCGTGGCAGGTGGCTCACACTCTCCTGGTAAAGGGGATTTGCTGTCTTCTTTGGATAGCCTCCAGCCTTCTCCATTATCTTCCATGGGCACCTTCAAAACCCCTTGAGTACTAGTATGTAACTCTTGTCCATACTCAAAGACACCAAAATAACAAATACACAGTTTAGAGTAACACACATTGTGTGAGGGTCAGTGTCCTTGGCATTAAAGTGCCGTCTAGGACACTGCTGTGAGTTTGATTTTCATATATCAATATGGTGCCGTTTGTTACACAGAATGAAGCTTTGTCAAATCCCCATAGACACTTATTTGTTTTCTACTATACTACTTTCAGGGGTTCAATATAAAGACCAGATGTTAGAAAGTAATTTTCTGCGTTTTGAGCTTTGCCCATTCATAGACATAAGCCTTCCATTCCAGTAGTACTGAAATATGAAAACACGCTGAGTACTGAAGGGTTTGCTTTTTGTATTTTGGATGTTGGAATTGACCGTGTTTTGCAACTGAAATTACAATGGCTTCTCAAACACAACTGGAAAACCTATGGATTCGTTTTCAATTGCCATGGGATTTTCAGGTCTTAAGGATGACACCTCCAATTTGGAAATCTGTATTAGCTGACTGTAGCAGAGGCTAGCAAGTGATAGTTATTTTAGCTAATCTCCATTGCTTTCAACACGAACTCTTTCTGATTTAATGACTTTCCAAGTACTCCATTAGTGGTCACTTTTTTTTTTTTGAGACTTTCTAGAATGATAGTTTTGTCACTAAGATTGAAGCAAAATTGAACAGAACCATTTAATAAAAGGTGCTTGGAAAGTTACCTGTGGCACATCGAGAGAGCTCAGAGAGTTAAAGCACTTGTCAACAGATGTTGGTTACTACTGGAATTAATATCCAGAACACACATGATGGAAGGAGAAAAAGTTTTTTGACCTCCACATGTACACCATGGCACACACACTAAATGAATAAATACATAGGAAAAAATTCATTAAAATATCACCTGTCAAAAGTGATGTTTTGATTCCCCGTATAATGGAAATCTGCCACTGCCAATGTAATAAGTCAATCAAACCGAATTATTAAATCCAGGTTTAATGAACAGAAAAAAAAAAACGATTCCTGGGTGACCCTCAGGAGGGCTGCAGAGGAGTCACATGGCAAATATGGCTACCAGGTTTTAAGTAGACTACAGGCGTGGTTTTGAGCAGCCCTAAGGAGGGGCTGACTTTTGGATGGTTTTCTCATTGGCAGAGTTTGAAGAGGGCAGCTCCAGGGGAGGGGCCGCCACTTAAGAGTGGGGTTTGGAATGAAAGGAGTGAGACCTGAGCATGGAGCCGGGCCCCAAGTTGGAGATCCCAAACAAAAAGAAAAAATTAACACAGGGTTTATCATAAGAGGTACTTTTCATAACAGCTTGGATAGGTAACTGGCATAACTCTTGGTAGTGGCTTCTTTTGGGCGTGTTGTTATTATTAGGGGGATAGGTCTCACTATGTAAACCAGGTTGTTTCCAAACTTGTGACAATCCTCCTGCCTCAACCTCACCTTGAACTGAAATGCCTACCACCAAGCCTGGCTCTTGGTCTTGGAAGAAAAAGCAGTAGCATAGCTTGATCATGGCTATGCTATAGAATTTTGTCTCCATGTTAACAAAACACCCCTACACATAACCTGTATTTTATTTCATTGAGGAATTGGCTGCAAATTTCCTAGTTGTACATTGCTATTACTGAATAAATGAATTATACTGAATCGAAGTTGAATGAATTATATTAAATTGAAGTGAAAGCCACAGCCAAACTCTAGGCAGAGCCACGGAGCCCTGCAAAAAAAGGGGAGGAAGGAAAGAGAGGTTGAGGACACTATGAGAACAGAATCAACTAAGCAGGCTCATAGGGACTCACAGAAACAGAAGAGACAAACACAGACCCTGTATGAGTCTGACCTAGGTTCTCTGCGTATGCCTTAAGGTTGTGTTTCTTGGTGTTCTTATGAGACTCCCCAAAATGGGACTGGGGGTGTCTCTGACTCTTTTTTCTCTGCTTGGTACCCTTTTCCTCCTACTGAGTTGCCGTGTCCAGCCTTGGTGTGAAGGTTTGTTCCTAGTCTTATTGTATCTTGTTAAGTCATGTTTGGTGGATTATCCCCAAGAAACCTCCCACCCTCCCTCTCTTTCTCTCTCTTAAAGGAAATAGAGGAGGAGTTAATCTGGAGGAGAGGGGAGGTGGTGGGAAGGACTGGGAGGAGTGGCACAGGGGAAACTGCTGTTGGGATGTAATACATGGGAGAAGAATAAAAGTTAAACTTTAGTGGTTAAGAGCACTGACTGCTCTTCCCGAGGTCCTGAGTTCAATTCCCAGCAACCACATGGTGACTCACCACCACCTGTAATGAGATCTGGCCTCATTACCACCTCTTCTGGCCTGCAGGCATGCATGCAGACAGAACACCGTGTACATAATAAATAAATAAAGAAATTCTGTTTAAAAAAAAGTTAAACTTTAAAAAAGTAAACAAAAAAAATGTTCTTAAATTATTTAAAGTTAAGTGTATAAAACTAAATGTCTTACTAAAGAAAAAAAAATCACTGCTTCTGCTTGCTGGCAGCAATGGTGGTGGGTATAGTATAAGTCTCTTATATCCCAAGCTGAACTTGAACTTGCTATGTAGCTGGAGCTGACCTTGAACTCCTGATCCTCCTGTTTCCATCTTCAAAGCTCTTCACGTCCTGGCTGTCCCTTTGTTTTTTGAGACAGGCTTGCTATATAGCCTCAAAAATGCAAGGTTTCCAGGCAGGGTCTCCCCTCCTGGAAATAGGAACCCCAGCGGGAAAGCTCCACCTCCAGGCTGTCAATCTATGCCTGCGCTTCCTCCCGCAGACCTGGCTTCCTCCATTTCCCGGAAACTTAGTGACTTCACTCTTCTACCCGTCCACCTCTTGAAGCCCCATGCAAGTCTTGTCTGTCTTTTTCTTCACGCTGCCCATAATTCCTAGGACAAAGCAGGTCTTCAGTTAAATAGGCTTATTGAGCTTTTTGTCTCATTGTAAACATTCTCAACTCCAGCACCAGTTTCCTGCCACGGTAGAAAAATTTGCCATCACATCTACTAGATCTATTGCAAAACCCTATCCACAATTTTCCCTTTCCATTTAATTTTCTAATCTAAATTAAAATGATTGCGATCTTTTCAAATGAAAGCCTGACCCTTAGGCTGCCATTTAATGGCTTGATGTTGGGGTAGATACCTAAGCTCTGACATTGTAAGGGCCTTTCAGGTTCCTGGCTCCTCTCTCCCCATCCTTTCCTGTACTTTCCTAGGATGTACCCTCAGAATCTCTCTGCTCTCTTTACTCCGGACACCCGACATCTTGCGAAGTGAGAGCATTTGCACACGCTTTCTTGGATTACTTCAGCTAGGGAACTCAGGCCTATCCTTTAGCCCCCATATCAAATACCAGCTTCACAGAGATGGGTTTCTAGAATTCCCAGAGTTAATCTATACTTTTCCTAACCTGTTTTACTGTCGCCAGAGTTTCCTCCTTCACAATATTATTATAGTTATAGAAATCGCATGTGAATAAATCGGAGTAAGTATGACCTAGCACGAGGAATTCATGGGAAGATTAAGACAGCTTTACATGTGTAGGAGAGAATGAAGCTCGCCAATATCAGAGGGAGTACAACATGTCAGTTTATATGAGGAGCCACACAAACCTGTTCCCGATGCTCCCCCTCCTAACATTGCCCACTTTTCTCCTCCAAGAGTCTTTGGCACTGGGCTAAGCTTCTCACAGCTCACTCTCTGGAGTCCTGCGCGTCTCCACTCTCTTTTCAAAATTTCCATTATTCTCTTCCACCCTAGAGGTGATGCAGAGACCATTCTGGGGTGGCTGGAGGACTTGGCAATTCTCCAGTTGCATGCCTATCAAATCATACAGAGATCACTTTCCATTTTCCTCACAGAAGATATCTAAGGATTCTAATTCTTAATTATTGAATTCAGAGCCTTATATCTCATTATTGAATTAGGAGCTATTCCTTTCCTGCTTGTGAGTTTTGTAAGTGTAACAGGGCCACAGACCATAGCATATCTGACTCTATTACAGAATTATCATTCATGCTGTAAATCTCAGCACATAGTACCACCTGCTAAGACCAGAACAAAGACCTAATCCATCCAAGTCCATAGTTCTATGTAAATATAATAACCTTGCTTTTTGGCTTCTGTAGTTCTGCTTCTGGCTAACTGTTCTCATTAACTAAAGCATGTGTCAACCCAAGACATGGTTTTTGTTCTTAAAAGTAACCTCGAGAAAGGTCCAGGGCTACACTGGGATTCTGAACACCTATTGTAGTGGCTGTCCAGCTAATAAAGATTTTCTGTTGGTTTAAACCTATGTCCCAGCAGTCTCCTCTGGTTGCTACCACACATCAGTAAGAACAGCCAGAGGCTATCCCTGATTTGTACCAGCGGTTCATCCTTAGGACCTAACGGTGCCTGGCATGTAAGTAGATGCTCACTAAATGATTTATAAAGAAATATCTTTGTAGGGTTGTGCCTTGAGTTAATTTAGACTATTTCTCCATTGTTAATTTTTTTTTTTTTTTTGCTGGAAAGCAAGACATCTTTTTCCTAAAGGGATATTTAAAAAATTATTTTTTCCTAACCTTCCTTAGTGTTTGATAGAGTCCCATGTGTTCCTGGCTGGCCTCCCACTTGCTATGTATCCCAGGAGGGTCTTGAACATCTGATCCTTCTCCCACTTCCCCAGTGCGGGGAATGCAGACATGCACCACTGTTCCTAGTTTTCGCATCTCTATTTCTATCTTGAACAACATGATACCTATAGGGAGAAACAAGCAGCATTATCAGCTTAAGGCTCTGCAAGAAAAAAAAAATTATAGACTGGATTGTTTAAAACTTTAGACTGCAGGAACTAAGAAGGACGAGGAAACACAGTTGCTACTAAGTTAAACATCAACACAGTAGCACCCAGGCAGGGGAATACTCCCCAATTTCTCCTTTCCATGAGGATGGACAAGGTTGCTTTTACACTTATGGTGTAGAAGGTCCCTGTAGAATACAATCTTACAGTTGCAGCTGGAAACTGTTGCTTAACCCACAACCAGAAAAAAATGGCAAGGAGAATCAGTTCTTACTTCAACTCAGCTCCTCTGTGTTATTTTCTGGGCTTATGAGGAACTGACCAAGTACAGTAGAAGCTAAAACTGCTCTAAGGATATTTTCACACAGAAAAGAATCTATTGGGATACCTACCAATGGTGAGAAAGCTTAGCCGGTAAAAGATATTGCTCCCAAAGCCTGAGAATCTGAATTTGATCCTGGGAAGGGGCCCAGATAAAGGTGGAAGGAGAAAACCAACTCCACGAAGCTGTTCTCTGGCCTATACATGTATGATGTTCACACACACACACACACACACACACACACACACACACACACACACACACACTTTTTAAGAAATTTAATAAATTTCTAATAAATTTAAGTTCTTCTTGTTCTTTTCTTTTAATTGATTAAAGCCAACCAATATACCACCAATGGCTGTTTAATGGAAAATGTTAAAATTTAAATTGAATGTACTGAGAAATCTAAAATTATTTAGGGTAAAAGTAAAAATAACAGTTGAATGAAATAAAGGAAAGAGATGGGGAAAGAGAAAAAGGGAAAGAAGTAAGGCTACAAAAAAGAATAGAAAACAAGAGAAAATGGCAGGATAATAAAAACTTTGATTGATAAAGAAAAAACATATAAGCAATATTTTATAAATGAAAAAGAATAAAAAAACAGTTTTTGTTTTAAAAAAAAAGTAAAGTCAAAATACTACTGAAAGTAAGATAAACAAACAAACAAAAAAGCAAGTCCTACAAAAACTGAGGGTTGGGGAAGAATGCTTGACTCAGCTTGACTCTGGGTGCCCTTTGTTACATTCAGTCTGTGGCTGAGTCCTAACCAGTCAAGCATCAGAAGCCTGCCAGAGCCCCACTCAACTCTGTAGCCTGAAAGCCCGGGGCTCTTTCATGCTCCCCTCAGTTCTAGTTCATACCCCCCTGGGGTGGCTAATGCTCCAGCCTGGGGCTGTCTTCTATGTGTTTGAAAGTTGGAGGAGCCACCACGGCCTTAAGTCTGTCTGAGATCACCAGTCTCTAGACTTTGAAAACCTGCTTAGCATTGAACGTCGCGATGTAGGGATGGAACCATGCAAGTTTTGTACTTTACTAGAATTTCTGAGTTATGATGACAGGTGGTTTTAAACGTGGTGTCCCTGTGACCTCAGGCCCACTGCTATCAGACTACAGCTATCTGCTTGTGACAGACTCAGTGACTAGCCCTGCGATGGGGCTGCATCTCACCGCACCTTCACAGCTGCCTCCTACATGAATGTATCTGTGAAGGTGTCCATCCTTTCCAAACTGCCTTTGTGGTCTCTTACCCTGGGACTGTACAGGTAGTCCTCAGGCCCTTTGAGTTGTGAATTGTTCCTTGGCATTAGCCCCTCTACCCCCATGATAGGTCTGTATTAAACAATAGATTCCCTCTCAAGACGGTGCCCAGCCACAACTTTGGGGGACACAGAGAATGACAAGATGGACCTTCTCCAGTGTTGACTTACCTTGCCAGAGGAATCACTGCCTCACCAGACCCTGATTGGAGGCTTGAGGAACTACAGGATGCCTTTTGGGTGGGAGTACCACTGTCTTCATATGGTTTATAGCTTGTTACCATTAGAGATTCATAAATACAAGCAAGCCAAGAGCCTGCCAACCTTACCTCTAAGTGCTGTGCAGTGTAATGGGTTCTGTCTGCAGTAAGAGACTGAGACTACAACTGAGCATGTGGCTTTTTAGAAATAAAAGGAAGCAGCATGAGTAATTTCCTAAAAGATAGTCCACTTATACCTAAGGCAAAGAAAAAAGAAAAAGAAAGAAAATTCTTTAAATGATCTTCCGAATTAAAAAAATGCTGATAATAGAACATACTGCTTATAGAGTTTTAGGTAATTTTAAAACTTAACTTCCAAGAGTTACACATGAACACTTTGAATTTGGGTAATTTTATAAGTCTGCATCAATTTGGTAACTGTTCATTTGGAATGGGGGGGTCCCTTATTCAAATGTCTTCTAATAACTGTGCCACTTTTGTATGGTTCTGTATGTATCCTAGTTCAGTTTTGTAAACTCGGCACAAACCTAAACATACCTGGAAAGAGGGACTCTCAACTGAGGGATTTCTTCCAACAGATCGACTGTGGCCATGTCTATGAGGCATTTTTTTTTTGATTGTTGACTGATGTGGAAGGGCCCAGTCCACTCCTGGGCAGGTGGAAGTGGGCTGTACAGGACTGTTACACAGAGAAACCCTGTCTCGAAAAATCAAAAAAAAATTCATTATTTCATTTTTCTCTAAAGGTGAGTAAAATTCCACTGTCTATGTCTTCTACTTTTTCTTTATCAAGTCAGGTATTGATAAACGTTCAGGCTGGATTTCCTGGCTACTGTGAGTAATGAGGCGATGGACACAGGTGTGCAAAGGTCTCTGTGCAAGGAGATAGAGTCTTTGTATACGCCCAGGAGTGGAATAGCCTGGCCATATGGAATTTCTATTTTTAATTTTTTTTGAAAATCCTCCATACTGATTTCCATAGTGGCTGTACTGGTTTAGATTCTCATTGGCAATGAACATTGGTTCCTCTTTCCCCACATCTGTACTAGCATTGGTTGTCTCTTTCAAAGTTTAAGAATCTGCTTTATTGAAAAAAAAAAGCTAATAGTTTTTAAATTTTTTTTGCTTCGAGACAAGGTTTCTCTGTAGCTTTGGAGCCTGTCCTGGAACTAACTCTTGTAGACCAGGCTGGCCTCGAACTCCCAGAGATCCGCCTGCCTCTGCCTCCGGAATGCTGGGATTAAAGGCATGTGCCACCACCGCCTGGCATAGTTTTAAATTTTTTTAAAACTTTTATTGATTCTTTGTGGACTTCACACCATGCATTCTGATCCCACTTATTTCCCCATCCTCTCTCATCTACCCTCTGACCTTGCAACCTCTCCACAAAACAAATCCAAATTTAAAAGACAAACCAAAAACCAAACAAAACAAAGAACCAGAGCAGAACGAACAAGCAAACAAAAACAAAACAGCCCCCCAACCCGAAAAAAAGGAGAGAGAGAGAAGAATCTTGTGGAAGCTGTAGTGTGGCCCGTTGAGACACACAGATTAATCTTTCATCTGTTCATCTTTACTTGCAAATGTTCATTGTCATGCACCAATGGTCTAGCTCAAGGCCTCTGGTTTTTGCTACATCACCAATAATGGGCTCTTACCAGGGCTCCTATTGGATATCCTGTCGTTGTCTGTGCCAAGGAGACCCTGCTGTTTTGGATCTGTAGGTTCATTCTGTTCATCTGCTCTAACAGTTCATAGATGAGGTGAAAGTTGGGGAGGGCCCACTCATAGCTCTGATTCTTGGCCTGGGTGGTAGCTGGGTTGGTCAGCCTGCAAACTTTCCCTCATCGTCACTACCTGGGTGAGCTCTCCAGCACTGCCTCAGCTGGCTCACCCGATGCAAGTGGCAGCAAGGAGCAGGGCCAGTTCTCCTGCTCTCAGGCCCTCTGATCTGGGTCTCCCTCACTCACATCACCAGGGCTAATTCTACTGTTTTGCCGAGGCAGGTGAAGACTCCCAGTTGCAAGAGGGGACATATGAGTGGGTTTGGGATCAGCTCTCCTAGTCTTATGCTCTCAGGGCACCTGACAACAGGGTCAGCTCCAGTGTGCTCCCCAGATGGGGTGCAGGGGGTGCTCTCTTGTGTGTTGTAGCTGCTGGGGCCAACTCTCTCACCTGCTGCAGGTGGTGATAGGTGAGTGGGGGCGGGCATCTTTCTCTCACCGATGCCACCACATGGTAGACGAGGAGTGGTTCGGGCAGCTCTCCTGCTCTCAGGCCCTCAAGGTTAGCGCTAGTGTGCTGCCCAGGTGAGGTGCACACCTGTGGTGAGGGGTGGGGCCATTTTTCCTGAATGCTGGTGGGCTGGGGTAGCTCTCCCCTAAGGGGTAGAACCAGCTCTCCTGCTGCACCTAGCAAGGGGCAGGGCCGCTATCCCAAGGCCACTGAAGGGTGTGGCTGGCTCAGCCCAGTGTGGTTCCAATGACCCTTCTGTGATAACACTGGCTATGGACAGTATCAAAGATCCCAGCTACAGTAGGGCAATAGACCCAGACATAGTCCTTGGCAGCACCTTGCACCGGAATGTCACATGGCCCTGGTAGCAGCACAGGCCACTTGGATCAGTATAGCCCTGTTGGCAGCATGACCCTCGGGCACCACCATGGTCTCAGGTGACTGACCAGAAACTGAGCATCTGCAGAGCCCTTGGTGATAAAGGAGCCATGGACACCACCCCAGACTTGGACTGCTGCAGGGCCACAGACCCAAACATGGTCCTAGGTAGTGGCCTGGGCCTGCATAACTCCATGGGACCAGGTGGCAGCACTGACCACCCAGATCAGTATGGCCCTGGCAGCAACATGGTCTTTGGGCACCAACATTGTCTCAGGTGCCTGTCCAGACACTAGGCATCCTCATGGCCCTTGGTGGTAACAGGAGCCATGGACATCAACTCAGACCCTGGCTTCTGTAGGGTCATGGACCCAGACAAGGTCCTCAGCAACAGCCCTGGCCTGGACAACACCATGGCCCTTGGACACCCTCATGGCCACAGGATGGGCCCAGACCCAGGGCATGTGTGTTGTTTTTGGTAGCCACATGGGCCAAGGACATCAATACAGACACTAGCTATGCTAGGACCATGGACTCAGACAAGGTCCTCAGGAGCGGCCTGGGCCCAGATGTCACCATGGTCCCAAGTGGCAGCACAGGTCACTTGGATCAGCATGGCCCCTTGGACACTAACAACATGGCCCCAGGTGGCAGCCCAGACCCCTGGCATTGACACAGCCTTCTATGGTCTCAGGAGCTATGGAAATCAACACAGACCCTGGCTGCAGCTGGGCCAGGGACCCAGACATCACCCTTGGCAGCAGTCCTGGTCCTGAGGTGACAGCACTGGCCACACAAAACAGCTTGGTGGCAGCACAGCCCTTGGACACTAATATGGTCATAGGTTGCAGCCTAGATGCTTGACATCTGTGGTCCCCGGTGGCATCACAGGTCAGGGACATCAACTCAGGTATATTTTAGGGTCAATTTATAGTAGAATCCTTAGTGGGATTAATCAGTTCATCTGAATACTTAGTTTATATGGGCTTTTATCTTGTTACTTGACGTTGTATTCCTGACTACAGCAGCAGTTAGGGTTTTGCTTCATTTTGATGGACTATCTCTTTCCTGACCTGAAACTGGTTATGTAGATAATGCTGGTCTGGAAGTCGTAGAGATCTGCCTGCTCCTGTCTCTGAAATTGCTGGGATTAAAAGTGTGCATTCCATCCCAGCGAGCTTTTTATTTTTTATTTTTAATTTTCCCTTGAGTCAGAATTTCTCTGTGTAACAGTCCTGGTTGTGCTGGAACTCACTCTGTAGACAAGGATGGCCTCAAACTCACAGAGATCCACCCTCCTCTCCCCCCTCAAGTGCTAGGATTAAAGGTGTGAGCCACCACTGCCTGGCCCCAGTAAGCTTTTTAATACTCCATCTCAGGTGTGCTTTTTGTTTTTTGACACCACAGTTCTGCTGATGTGGTTAGAGAGTCATTCAGAAATTCAAAAAGCCATGCATGCACTTAGACAGGCAATAGAGAGTTAATGTCCCACTGCCAATAGCAGCACAGGTGAGGGGTTACTTATAAGAGCATGGGTGAATCAAAGGCAGTGATGTGACCGAAAAGCTCAACCCAGCTCTATTACTCAACTTCCTGCCCAATGTGCAAGCAGTTCCACTGGAGTCTCAATTTTTCTTTTCTTGATGTTAGCCATTCTTTCTGGGCGGAGATGGGTGGTGATTTGAATGAGAATGTCCCCCATAAGCTCTTATATCATTAGGGAATAGCACTCTTTGAGAGGGATTAGGTATAGCTTTGTTGAAGGGGTGTGTCACTGGGAGTGGACTTTGGCATTTCAGAAAGCCCAAGCCAGTCCCAGAGTCTGTCTGTCTTCCTCTTGCCTTTAGCTCTGGATGAGGAACTCTAATCTACTTCTCCAGCACCACGTCTGCCTGTGTGCTACCATGCCCACATGATGATAATGGACTAAATCTCTGAAACTATAAGCAAGCTCCAATTAAATGCTTTTCGTTATAAGAGTTGCCATGGTCATGGTGTCTCTTCACAACAACAGAACACAAAGATGAAATGGGATCTCCAATTAGTTTTAACTTGCATTTTAAACATGGGTGAAAGATTTTATTTAATGCACAAATTGATGAAAGAACTGTCATGATGTCCCAACAGATTTAAAGATGTCATCACATTACATGTCACATGAGGGATGCTGAAATAAGCTATAAAGTAGCTATAAAAACAGAAAAGCACAGTGCTATCAAACAGCAAATAATTAATTGCATTCCAGAAGTCCTAATTTGGATTTTTAATATCAAAACTTACATTATGAGTGAGGGTTGTGGCACAGTGGTAGGCTTCATGCCTAATTCGGGAGACTCTTGACTCCAAGGTCAGCCTGGGTTGTGTAACAAGACCATGCTTCAAAACATGAAAGGAAAAGAAAGACATCAGTTATTACCAGTTCTCTGTGAGTTACATTTAATTTTAAAGACCTCAAAGGCAATGAAAATAAGGCCTTATCCAAGAAGTAACTTAGAAGGATATGCTAGACCTATCTACTGTTTTCTACTGAAGATTCCTGTTAAGATTTCAGTCCATTTAAAGTTTTTGCACAATTTCTCCTACAGCTCATTTTTATGCATTAAGAACAGGAGAGAGAGAAACATTCTGAGTTCCACAGGGTACTACAGCTCCAGTAGAAATCAAGGTCTGTCCGGTCCAGGGACTTTTCTGAGTGTGTGGAGCAGCATTTTTCTCTAAATGATGGTCTGTGCCTTGGAGATCCATAGCAAATGAAGACATTTTGGATTCTTGAAGTTGGGGGCTGCTTCTGAGTTCTCCTAGTAGAAGCTTCTCCTAGGTAGAAGCTTGAGATGGTGCAGACATCACAGAACCTATACAATGTATTCCTCGTGACAATGAAACCCCTTCTTCTTTACAAAATAGTTGCTAATGAAAGAGCTTTTCTTTGGACACATTA
This sequence comes from Ondatra zibethicus, assembly GCA_004026605.1. Lineage (NCBI taxonomy): Eukaryota > Metazoa > Chordata > Mammalia > Rodentia > Cricetidae > Ondatra > Ondatra zibethicus. Next base: position 85,160 of record PVIU01007393.1, read on the forward strand.
AGGTTAGGAACAGCTCAGCACTGCAGGACTGCCATGAAAAGCAAAGAATCCTCTTCTTAGAGGCTCCACTGCTGTGCAAATCAGCAAAGCACTGAATTGGCCAAGGAGAGCAACTGGTAGGTTGAGATGAGATCTTTTGGTCATTGTCATAACAAACATCCTGTCAGTGCATAAGTGAATATCTATTTTTCTTTCATATTTTATTTTACTCTTAGAATATTGCTTTTTAAATTGTTTTTACTGTTTTTATTGAGTTATATATTTTTCTCCATTTCCCTCCCTTCTTCTCCCCTCTCCTTTTACCCTCTCCCATGGTCCCCATACTCCCAATTTACTCAGGAGGTCTTGTCTTTTTCTACTTCTCATGTAGATTAGATCCAGTATGTCTCTCTTAGGGTCCTCATTGTTGTCTAGGTTCTCTGGGATTGTGAATTGTAGGCTGGTTTTCTTTGCTTTATGTCTAAAAGCCACTTATGAGTGAATACATGTGATATTTGTCTTTCTGAGTCTGGGTTACCTCACTCAATATGATGTTTTTTAGATCCATCCATTTGCCTGCAAATTTCAAGATGTCGTTATATTTTCCTGCTGTGTAGTACTCCATTGTGGAAATGTACCACATTTTCCTTATCCATTCTTAGGTTGAGGGGAATTTAGGTTGTTTCCAGGTTCTGGTTATGACAAGCAATGCTGCTATGAACATAGTTGAGCACATGTCCTTGTGGTATGATTGAGCATCCTTTGGGTATATACCCAAAAGTGGTATTGCTGGGTCTTGAGGTAGGTTGTATCCTAATTTTCTGAGAAATCCCCATACTGATATGCAAAATGGTTATACCAGTTTGCATTCCCACCAGGAATGCAGGAGTGTTCCCTTTACTTCACAACCTCTCCAGCATAAGTTGTCATCATTGTTTTTAATGTTGGCCATTCTTACAGGTGTAAGATGGAATCTCAGAGTTGTTTTGATTTGCATTTCTCTGATGACTAAGGATGTTGAACGTTTCCTTAAGTGTCTTTCAGCCATTTTAGATTCCTCTGTTGAGAGTCCTCTGTTTAGGTCTGTACCCTATTTTTTTGTATTGGATTACTTGTTCTTTTGATGACCAATTTCTTGACTTCTTTGTATATTTTGGAGATCAGTCCTCTGTTTGATGTTGGGTTGGTGAAGATCTTTACCCATTCTGTAGGCTACCATTTTGTCTTGTTGATGCATCCTTTGCTCTACAGAAGCTTTTCAGCTTCAAGAGGTCCCATTTATTAATTGTTTCTCTCAGTGTCTGTGCTACTGGGAGTATATTTGGGAAGTGGTTCCCTGTGCCAATGCATTCAGTTGTGCTTCCCACTTTCTCTTCTTTGAGGTTCAGTGTGGCTGGTTCTATGTTGAGGTCTTTGATCCATTTGGATTTGAGTTTTGTGCATGGCGATAGATATGGGTCTATTTTCTAGAATATTGCTTTTTTTAATTAAACTAGTAAATTTTGGGGGGGGAGGTGGCTGAGACAGGGTTTTGATGTGGGATGTTCTCCTGTATATGTGTTGCTTTTACTGATTGATGAATAAAGCTGTTTTGGCCAATGGCTTAGCAGTGTAAAACCAGGTGGAAAATTAGAACAGAGATAGATAGATAGAGAGAGTAGGAAGAGTCAAGGAGATGCCAAGTAGCTGATGAAGAAGGATGCCAGACTTTTACCGGTAAGCCACAGCCTTATGGAGATACAAAGATTAGTAGAAATGGGTTAATTTAAGATGCAAGAGTTAGCTAGGAATACACCTAAGTCATTGGCCAAATGTTGTAATTAATATAGTTTTTGTGTGATTATTTGGGTCTGTGGCTGGGAAATGAAGAAGTAGTTTCCATTTACAGGGTTTCTCTGTGTAACAGCTATGGGTGTCCTGGAACTCACTTTGTAGACCCGGCTGGCCTTGAATTTACAGAGATCTACCTGTCTCTCCCTTTCAAGTGCTGGGATTCAAGATGTGTGCCACCACTGCCTGACCAAAATTTTTTTAGGATAATTACATTTTCCTTTTCCCTTTTGTTTCTCCCAACCCTTCCATATACTCCTCCTTGCTCTCTTTCAATTTGTTGCCTCTTTTTAATTAATTGTTACGTGCACATATGTATATGATGTCTATACACAATGTGTATGTACATATGTTTTAACACTCCACTTCATGAGTGAGTTTTGGTTTTGACACCGAGTTTCTGCTGATGTTGTGACCAGAGAGTCATTTAACAATTCAGAAAGTCATGCATACCCTTAGACAGGTGATAGAGCGTCAATGTCTTAGGGCCAATAGGAGGATAGGTGAGGGGTTACTCATTGAATGGGGCTTAATTCTGATTAGAAAGTCATTGGTTACTTCCATGATCTGCATGCCACTACTGGACCCTTAGGCTTATTGTGCCATGCTCCACATTGCTGAGGTTCAGAGGCATCCATAGATGAGTAGGACTGTTGGTGGCTTCCTCCCTTGGAAGTGTGCACAGCACCTTCTGGTTTGGTGAAAGCTGGTGCTCAGGGAGGAGGCTTTCAGGTTGGTTACCTCTCAGGGTCTTCTGGGCCCTGTGTCTGAAGTGTATGGTGTCTTCAGCATTAGGCGTGATGAAGCTCTGCCCACTGTGGTGCTAACTGTTTCCTGAGCAAGTGCAGAGTGGAAGACGGGAGAGAGGGACCCAAGAGCTAGCATGCATGCTTGCTTTCATCATTCTTTGTTTTGGATCATGGGTGTCACATGCTCAGCTGCCTTACGTTCCTGTTCCCTCGATGTCCCCCACAATGATGGGTTGTAGCCTGGAATTGTGAGCTAAATAATCTCTCCTCCTTAATGCCTTTTTCAGAGCATTTTATCACTGCCACAGGAAAGAAACCAAGACATGTGCAGTGGGTCTAACTACAAAGGGACACTCTGATCTAAGCTATAGGCATGACTCAAAGCTATTTCCTCCTTAAGCTGATTTTCTGTTTTTATTTTTTTCCAAGGAATCAATCAGAAATCTGACTAAGCAAGAGTGTTTGCAGCTTAAGTGGGAGAGTGAGAGTTCCGATGCCCTTTGAATGTAAGTAGAGGCTACAAATAGGACTTGATGGGGCCCCTATTCGGTAAGCAGTATCCATCATCCTGAAATGCACTGCCAAGTGTTTCTTCTGTTACTCACTGAAGTAAATGCTGGAGCGTTCTTGGTTTCCTAGTAACTCATGTGAAGTCACCCTGGCAGTGAATCATCTTTGAAGAGTTTGTTCATTAAAGCAGGTTGGTTTAAGAAGAAAAACAGAAAACTGCTTTTCTTGGATAACTGATCTACTGGGCTCTGATGATCAGTTTCTATTCTGGTCAGTGCAAAGGGTTCTTTCCCAAAGGTAGTTTTCAGAGAGGAATAATAGGTGATAACTTGTTGTAGGAGGCTGCTTGTTTGTTCCTGGCTGCTCATCCATGAAATAACCATAAAGAAACTGTATTAATTAAATCATTGTTTGACCTATTAGCTCTAGCTTCTTTTGTTGTTGTTTTTTGTTTTTTCAAGACAGGGTTTCACTGTGGCTTTGGAGCCTGTCCTGGAACTAGCTCTTGTAGACCAGGCTGGCCTCGAACTCACAGAGATCTGCCTGCCTCTGACTCTCAAGTGCTGGGATTAAAGGCATGTGTCACCACTGCCCAGCTTAGTTCTAGCTTCTTATTGACTAGGTCTTACATCTAATTTAACCCATTTCTATTAATCTATGTATTGCTATGTGGTTGTGGCTTACCGGCAAGGTTCCATCCAGCATCTGTCTCTGGCAGGGCTACATGGCTTCTCTCTGACTCTGCCTTCTTTCTCCCAGAATTCAGTTTAGTTCCCCTCTACCTACCTCTATTCTGCCCTTCCAGGCCCAAGATAGATTCTTTATTAAACAATGGTATTCACAACACACTGAGGGGAATTCCACATCACCTCCCCTTTTCTGTCTAAATGAAAAGGAAGTTTCCAACTTTAGCATAGTAAAATTACATATAACAAAACAGTTATCAAGCAAGAATTATAGTTATGATATTTATATCTACTTTATCTCTTATCATAACTAAGGAAAACTATAAATATAACTATCTATTCTTCAATTCCATCAAAGACTGCAGAAGGGTATATTACCTAAGTAAACAGGAACTTCCAAAACTCTAGAATTGACAGAGACATCTTACTGCCTGAACAGTCACCCAAAGTTCTTCTATAACATTGGAGCATCTATCTTCAACCTACAGACCCATAGTATCTGGCAGACTTTTCCATGAAGCAGGAAATTTCAAAGACAATTCGGCCCATATTGGCAGTTTGTCAGTCACTTTCTTCTGTATCCTGCAGAATGTCTGGCAGATTCTTTCATGAAGCAGGAACCCCAAAGGACCATCTCACCTTTAGACAAGTTCATCAGTCATCTCTCCATGGGTCCTGCGTGTCTAGCTCACACAGTAATAACATCAAGTAAACTAGGGAAGAGCAGTTCTTGCCCAAATGGTTAACAAACTCCATTACGAGCCTCTTTGATACCCATCTTCTCTTGAAGTAATTGGTGCTGCCAGGAGCAGATGTGCCTTATGTCATGAAAAGTCCTAAGTTATTAAAACATTTTAAATGCCATATCCTGAAGGTCTCTGGAAGATTTGAAGGATATCTACCCATCTGAAATACATCTCTGTACATCTAGAAAACCTAACATTACTACAAGCTTGACTATTATAGATGACTCTCTATTAACCTATATTTCTTAATTATACATTATATTTTTAAATGAGCTGCACAAACAATTCCTTAATTATATAATCACAATACCTTAATACATATAACAAAATTGACCTAAAATTTGTACCAATAAACCAAGATCCATACCAATGCAAATCTCTATAGCATATCCCCTTTTAAAAGTAAACAACATTTATGAACACTATCTGGGAATTTAGGCATAGTTCTCTCCAAACTGCTTCCTGCTTTTTGTTGGGTGAAGTCATTTTTTGGGTGTGTTCACAGCAACCTTTTGCATGTCTTGGTCTATCAAACAAAATTATTCTGGAAGGATTCCACAGGTTCTTATCTTCTGTGGAAACAAAAGCAGAACCTCTTTTCCAAAGCAACATATCCTTAGACTCAAATTCTGAAGTCAAGATACCTTTATGTTGGTTTAACTTAGCAGTCCATACAATGAAATGTCTCTTGTTGAGTAGCTCTTTAACAGTCAAAAAATTCAAAGAAAACACAATAATATACATAATCCAGACTCTCTGTATATGTTCCATCTTTATGTGCCCTATTTTTCTTACTCTATTACTTTTTCTACAAGTTTAATATTTATTTTATTATCTTTACTCCTTTAATCTATGACTGTACTTTTTTATATTACTTTTACTGTCTCTTTACTCTTTGTCTTTCTCTTCCAAGCCCATGTACATTTTAAAAACACAGTGTCTCCTTTAGAGGTCTTTTATGTCTGAATCTGTCCTATTGTGTATCTATAATCTTTTTCTGTTCAGAAGTGCCTTTTAAAATGCTAAGCTGTGGTGTGACTAGGACCAAGGCTGCTTTGCCTTTTGGCTCCACCAAGTCCAACATGTCAGAGGCATGTTCAGTGCCTCTGCAAGCCATGCACACTGCCCCAGTTCCAAGTATGCAGTGGGTCAATGTCTAGCCATTAAGCAGTTTGTAACATGTTGCTCACAAACCCCATTTAAATGCTCAGTCTTCTGAAAGAGCCAGAGTTCCTGCTTGCAACGTGGCCCAGGAAGCCACTGTTTCGAAACCACATGGGTTTGTTTATTTGCTACTATTGCTGAATCAGGAAGACCTCTGTTAAAGGAGCCATGGCACACCGCCAGCAAGCAGAGCCTATCTGGAAAAAAAATGCAGCTAGACTTCCTTTCCAAGCCCTCTCAGGTTTTATGTGGATTTAGCTAGCACACGTTGGAGTGCCAATCTGTTGTAGGAGGCTGCTTGTTTCTTCTCGGCTGCTCAGCACTGAAATAACCACCAGAAACTGTATTATTAAATAACTGCTTGGCTTATTAGCTCTAGCTTCTTCTTCTTCTTCTTCTTCTTCTTCTTCTTCTTCTTCTTCTTCTTCTTCTTCTTCTTCTTCATCTTCTTCTTCTTCTTTTTTTTTTTACTTATAGATGCTTGGCCAATGGTTCAGTTTATTATTAGTTAGTTCTTACATTTAAGTTACCCATTTTTTTCATTCATTTTTTTCCATGATATTTATTGAGCTCTACATTTTTCTCTGCTCCCCTCCCTGCCTTTGCCCTCCCTCCTTCAACCCTGCCCCAAGGTCCCCATGCTCCCAATTTACTTAGGAGATCTTGTCTTCTTATAATTTCTACTTCCCATGTAGATTAGATCTATGTAAGTCTTTCTTAGTGTCCATATTGTTGTCTAGGTTCTCTGGGATTGTGGTTTGTAGGCTGGTTTTCTTTGCTTTATGTTTAGAAACTACCTATGAGTGAGTACATGTGATAATTGTCTTTCTGTGTCTGGGTTACCTCACTCAAAATTATGCTTTCTAATTCCATCCATTTTCCTGAAAATTCAAGCTGTCGTTATTTTATTCTGCTATGTAGTACTCCATTGTGTAAATGTACCACATTTTTTTTTTATCCATTCTTCGATCGAGGGGCATTTAGATTGTTTCCAGTTTCTGACTATGACAAACAAAGCTGCTATGAACATAGTCGAGCACATGTCCTTGTGGCACGATTGAGCATCCTTTGGGTATATACCCAAAAGTGGTATTACTGGGTCTTGAGGAAGGTTGTTTCCTAATTTTCTGAGAAATTGCCACACTGACATCCATAGGGGTTGTACCAGCTTGCATTCCCACCAGGAATGTAGAAGTGTTCCCTTTTCCCCACAACCTCTCCAGCATAAGTTGTCATCAGTGTTTTTGATCTTGGCCATTCTTACAGGTGTAAGATGGAATCTCAGAGTTGTTTTGATTTGCATTTCTCTGATGACTAAGGATGTTGAACATTTCCTTAAGTGTCTTTCAGCCATTTTAGATTCCTCTGTTGAGAGTTCTTTGTTTAGGTCTGTA
>PVIU01007394.1:0-60934 GCA_004026605.1 Ondatra zibethicus
TCCTTCCTTCCTTCCTTTCCTCCTTCCTTCCTTCCGCCCTTCCTTCCATCCTTCCTTGGTGTGGGAAGTCCTTCTGTATATATGTTGCTTTTATTGGTTAATCAAGAAGCTGCTTTTGGCCAATGGCCTAACAGAATATAGCTGGAAGATATATATATATGTATGTATATACATATACATATATATATATATATATATATAGAGAGAGAGAGAGAGAGAGACAGAGAGAGAGACAGAGAGAGAGCAGACAGAGTCAAGGAGAAGCCACATAGCTGCCCACAGGAGAGAGGTGCCTCCACTGGAGTCCATTGGAATCTTGCCAGTAGGCCACACCCACGTGGTGATACACAGAATAATAGAAATGGATTAATTTAAAATATAAAATTTAGCTGGAAACACGCTTAAGCTATTGGCCAAATGGTATTGCAATTAATACAGATTTCTGTGTGATTATTTTGGTTCTGGGCATCAGGGAATGAACAAGCAGCTTCTGCCAACAGTTGGTGCCTAATGTGGGGCCAGCTAAATCCACATAAAACCTGAGAGAGCTTAAAAAAAAATTCTAGACACACACAAAAAAACTAGAGTTTAGTTGCATTTTTTTTTCCCCAGATGGGCTCTGCTTTTGCTGGCGGCATGCTGCAGTTTTGTTAAGAGAGGTCTTCCTGATTCAGTGGTAGAAGAAAAAAAAAAGTCATGCGCCATTTTGAAATGGTGGCTTCCCGATCCGCGCTGCCAACACGAGCTCTGGCTCTTTCAAGAGGCTGAGCCCTTCAATGGGGTTTGTGGGCGCATGACCTAAGTTATTTGGTGACAGCATGGGCCAACTGGTTACCAGAGTTGAGCTGGTGAGTATGGCTCCCACCCGGCAGTCTCAGAGGCAGTAAATGGACCTCTGCCATGTTAGACTGGGTGGAGCCAAAAGGCAAAGCAGCCTTAGTCCTAGCCATACCACTTAACATTTTCAAAAGTGGTCCTAGTCAAAAAAAATTACAGATACACAATAAAGACAAACTCAGATAAAAAGACCTCTAAATGGATCATAGTGTTAGATAAATATGCATAGGCTTGGGAGAAAAAAAAAGAGTATAAAGAGTAATAAATACAAATAAATAGTTTTAAAAAATAAAAGTCTTTAAAGAGACAGAGTATAGTCATAGATTATAAAAAAATAAACCACATAAAGATCGAATATACACAGAGAGTCTGGATTATGTATATTATTGTGTTTTCTTTACATTTTTTGATTGTAAAGGAGCTAAATACACAGAGACATTTCATTATATGGGCTGCTAAGCTAAACCAACATATATATCCTGAGGCTTTGAATATATGGTGGTGCTGGCCTGAGTCCACCTCAGGGCCTCTGGAGGGAGGCTATACTCAGATGACCTGCTTCAGCCTCAGTGCTAATAGGTGTGTGCTGCCATGCCGCATTTATGGTACAGAACATGCAGCTAAATTTAGGTATTAGGGGAAGTATGCTGGTATGTTCCATTTTCTTATCTATAGAGTTTTGTTCTTGAAGAGACCCCCCCCAGGGGGGGCAGCAACAACACTATTGTGCTAATACAGAGAACACCTTGCTCAGAGGGATTCTTCCCTCTATATAGGTCACAAGGAGGTTGAAATTAAGTCAGAGTTCATTAGCCATTTTTAAAAAAACGATCTAATTTGTGAACTTTCTCAGAAAGGGGAGTAAGTCGTTTTGTAAGAGGTTTGGTCAGTTATGTCAAAAACTCCTAGCTGTGAGCAAGGGAAAGTCAGCAATCGAACCCAGGAGGTCAAGAGAAGGCCCCTTCTCATCTCCTCTGTGCCCAATCCAGCTGCACACAGGAAACGAAGGAATGCCATGTTTAGATGTGTGTCCATCTTCAAGGTACCCTATTTAGACATCCGATATCTACAAAATCCAAAGCACTCCGGTCCCCAGCACTTTGGATCACAAGTAGTCTACCTGCCAGGACTCTACCTATCGCTAGCCGTGTAAGAAGGAAATGACCCCCCCACTTTTGAGACAGGGTTTCTCTGTGTAGCCTTGGCTGTCCTAGAATTTGCTCTGTACACCTGGCTGCCCTAAAACTCAGAGATCCACCTGCTTCTGCCTCCCAGGTGCTGGAGTTAAAGGCATGCGCCACTATGCCAAGGCTTGAGCTATATTTCCAATGCTTTTTTTTGTTGTTGTTGTTGTTTGTTTTTGAGATAGGGTAACACAACGAAGATCAGGCTGGTTTTAAATTTGTGGGGATCTTCCTGCCCCTGGCATGCTGGGAATATAGGTCTGCGATATCATGCCTGGCTCTAATACAACTGTTTTGAGAATTTGCTGAATTTTTTGTAAATTAGATACTTGGCACTGCGTGTGCTTGGAAATGGTTTCCAATCTCTAACTTTCCTGCTTTTGTGTTTTCTGGAATGGGAAGCTGTCTGGACATACAAGCACACACCCATAATTAAGCACAAATCTTTAATAAATATGGAACACTTCCTAAACTTGTGGGTCGTCTTTGCATGGGATCAAGCTAAGTTTTGTCTCAGCTTTACTGTATGTGAAGCTTCAGCAGGCTGGGATCAAATAGGGAAGGTTCAGGCTAGTGTGGAGGCCTGGTGCTGACTAGGTGAGGGAAGAGAGGGGGAGAGAAAGGGCAGGCTGTCAGAGAGATGAGAACTTCAGACTCGGGCAAAAGCGGATACAGCAGTCACTGGGAGAGGGAATCCTGGTAAACAGAGTCCCGTACAGTGCCTGGAGGCCCTGAGAGGCCTTTTGCATAGGTCAGCCAGGCCTGGAATCTGACCCCTGGCTCTGGAGCCTGCTGCATTCCGTTTCCTCTTGGCCTCCTCTTGCCTCACGCTGTGCCTATCTTTCTGTTCCTTGAGTGCACCCTGCTCCTCCCTGCTGCTTGAACTTTGTACTGTTCCCCTGCCAGGAACTCCAACTGTTCTTCCCAGCCAACTCCTAGGCATCCTTCAGCCCTCAAGCTTAAAGTTCACTTCCTTAGCCAGGCCTTCCAGACTCCCCCCTCCCTCTCTGATAGTCTCAGGATCCTCCCTCTTTATGGTACCAGCCAGGAAGCTCCCTGAAGGCAGAAAAAAAACTGTTCTGGTTCACTATTCTAGCATAGAAAGCCAGAGTGCCGCAGGCACCCAATGGGCATTAGCTGAAAGGGTACAAGCCAGTGCATTTGTGATCTATAAAATGGACCTATAAAAAGACCCCCTCCTTTAGAAAAGCTTTAATTCTATTCTGATGGATGCCAGCTGACTGACTAAGAGACTGATTGGAGCGGGAGACTGTGGGAGATCTTTAGCCAGTTCCAGCATCATCTTTTTCCTGTGGCTTATGCCACCGTGCTGTGATTCTTACCTTACTATTGAGTCGCGGCGCCCTCTTCTGGCCACTATGGGATATGACAAGAACAAAATTTTTGGTGGAAAAAGATCTTTCGCTAAGGGCAGATGGGCACAGGATAGGACAGGAATGGTGCTGCAGAACTCAGCCTATTAAAGACCTCTGACATCCGGAGATGGAAGAAACTCCCAGAACCTTTCAGCTACTGATCTGGCCACTGCTGTTTTGCACTGTACACTCCCTTTTAAATGTTGGGAGCTTTTTCTACTTAGGAATACATGACTTTCGTGGGCCCCTTCCTCTACTGGCACTAGTTAATTTAGCTGCCCTACTTCTTTTTTTTTCCATCTAAAAAACTCGTGGTAAGATACACAAATAGTATTTATCATCTTATTTCTTTTTTTTCTTTCTTTTTCTTTTTTTTCTTTTTTTTTGAGACAGGGTTTCTCTGTGGCTTTGAAGCCTCTCCTGGAACTAGCTCTGTAGACCAGGCTGGTCTCGAACTCACAAAGATCCGCCTGCCTCTGCCTCCCGAGTGTTGGGATTAAAGGCGTGCGCCACCACCGCCCGGCTTTACCATCTTATTTTTATTGTTGACGGACACTTGGTTTGCTTCAGTTTTCCCCCTGTGAATGATGCTGTTAGCAACTCGGGTGCACAGATGTTTTCTATGGGATCTGCCCCAGATCATTTGAGCATACATCCAGAAGTAGATTTGCTGGATCTTAGACTGTTTTTATTTTATTGTATTGAGGAACAACCACACTGCTGTCCACAGCTGCTGCAGGGTTCCCCCCTTCAGGGCCTCAATGGATTCGTTGGTAATATTCTGATGGGTTTGCGGAGGCACGTGCTCACAGTTGACCTGCAGTTCCCTGGTGCCGTTGCACGAGCTTATTGGCCATCCATGTGTCGTCTTTGGAGACATCTCATTCAGCTCTTTGCCCATTTTTCATTGTTATGGCTTGTTGTCGTTGTTGTTTTGATTTTTGTGAAGCTAAAAATTAAAACCCAGAGCCTGGCACAAGATAGGCAAGTGTTGTAACACTGGACTGCAGCCCCAGTGTCCTTTGTCTCCCATCTTCTGAACTGGGTTGCATGGCTTTGGTTTAATTAGTTCTTTATATATTCTGGATACTAATCCCTTATCAAATACATATGTGTTTTTCAAATAGTTTCTCCTATTCTACTTGTTATTATTTTATTTTGTTGACGTTTTCCCCCTCTCTCTAATGATGGGGATCACACCCACAACCTTGCACACGCTTGGCAAACACTCTTCCAATGAAGAACATATATCCTAAGAATGTCTTTTTGTTCTTTTGAGACAGAGTCTCTGTGTGTGGCTTTGGCCGTAGAGACCAGGCTGGCCTCAGACTCACAGAGATCCATCTACCTCCCGAGTGTTGGGGTCTAAGGGCGTGTGTCTGGTCCAGTGTCAACTTTTGCCTTATGTTTGCTTCTAATATAGTTTTAGGTCTTAAATTTGAGTCTTTGTTCTATTGTGAATTGGATTTTCTTTTTTACTTTTGGTCTTAGGAATGGAGTTCAGGGCCTCACAAATGGTGAACACATGTTTCTCCTGGGTTACACTCAGAACCCCACTTTGAATTAACCATGTATATAAGTGTTAGAGAAGGTCCAGCTTTAGTCTTTACACTTGGATATCCATTCTTGCTAGTGTCAACTGTTGGAAAGGCTTTCCTTTGTTCAAACAGAATTTTTTTTTTTATTTTTGTTTTTCAAGACAGGGTTTCACAGAGTAGCCCTGGCTTTCCTGGAACTCACTTTGTAGACCAGGTTGGCCTCGGACTCACAGAGATTCACCTACCTCTGCCCTCTGAGTGTTGAATTAAAGGTATGTACCACCAATGCCTGGCAGAATTTTGTTTTTAAAGCATATTAATTACTTAAGGAATTCTGAGAGCACAGGGCTGAGTTACTGGTCCAATCTCTAGATTTTAGGAACAGCAGAGCCTAGACGGCCATCTTCCGGATGAGGGCAATGTAAAACTGTCCTTTGTATCAGCTGTTCTTATTACTCTTCCCAAAAACATTTGATCATTAAAATTATAGTTCATGTATGCATTATTGTAAGGAGAAAAATGTTAATGTTATATATGAAATACTTTTCCCATCATCACTATTATTACTATTATTGGTGTATGGGTGTGCATGCCATTGGGCACATGTAGAGGTAGGTTCTTTCCCTCACTCTGTACATGGGATCAAAAGCAGGGCATAGGGTTTGTGTAACAAACCTTATGTACTGAGCCGTCTTGCTAGCTGTCTTAGTTAGGGTTTCTATTGCTGCGAAGACACACGGCAACCATTGAAGATGACCATGGCAACTCTTACAAAGGAAAATATTTAATTGGGTGGCTTACAGTTTCAGAGGTTCAGTCCATTATCATCATGGTAGGACATGGAAGCATGTGGACAGACGTGGTGCTGGAGAAGGAGTTACATATGAATCCCATAGGTAACTGAGACACTGGGCATGGCTTAAGTATTTGAGACCTCAAAGCCCACCTCCACAGTGACACACTTCCTCCAACAAGGCCACCTATGAGCTTATGGGGACCATTAAATTCATACTACCACACCAGCCTTGTGTTAAATATTTTTCTAATCTAAAAGTTGGGCTTTTTTTGTGTTGTGGTTTTTTTTTTAAAGGATTGAAAACATTTGTATGCATTCCTGAAAAAAGTCCTCAGACTTTACACAGGTTATGTTTGTCTGTGACAGACCCGGGACTGTTTTAGGCCCCCTGGTACACTGCTGCTTTGAAACCATGTCCACATCTGTTACCTAATCACCCAGGATGGGGCGAAGGTGTCCTGTGTGTCCCATGCCCCTCTCCCCCATATATCCTGTGAGCTGTAGAACACCTCTGATCTCTGTGAGCCGACAGAGTGACATCGTTTTCCTCTCATCACAGGACTAGTAGGTGGCAGATCAGAGACCTAAACCCTTGGCGTGTGCCCTATCTCTCCAAAGGCTATGTCCTCTGTGTGATGAAATGGTTTCTTAGGTATATGTTGTGGATCTTCCGTAGGTAGATTGCTTGCTGTGCAGGATATCAAGGAGGCTGGCTGATCTTGGGGAAGAGGAGACTAGGAGAAGGTTTTGAAGAAAGAATGATGATATAAGTCACCAGGGAAAAGCCTTGGGGACCAAAAGGGTTAGCATGTGTGGACGAGAACAGCTTGTCCAGGAGACGGGGAGACACCCTGAGGTGGAAGGGATTCAAGCAGAGGGCCAGGGCCAAGGTGTGTGATGGAGAATGAGGAATTGGGCTTAGGCCAATGTTTTGGGGGGAGGGTCTTTCTTTCTATGTGCTCTGAGATCTCCTGAGTCTTCATTAAGGTAGGCACTTATGGTTCTCCTTGATGCTTTAGAGATAGATGTAGGATGTTCAAATGACTTATGGTTCCCTTGATGCTTTAGAGATGTAGGATGTTCAAATGACCCAACATTGGTGGGGCAAACCTGTGTCTATTCGGGCAGTCATCCTAGGGCTGGGTCCCTCAGAAGGCCTCTAATGGACAGCAAACCCCCTCGAGCCTACAAATCCTTTTACAAACTGCAGGTGGTAGGAGGTGCCCGCCTCTAGAAATATTGCCAGCAGAGGGCGCTCTTCAGCGAGACAAGGATTGACCTGGTACCTGCCGTAGCTGCCTCGTGCATTGAGGACAGTCCTTCCACCCTGTGGGTTCTGGGGATCAGACTCAGGTTGTCAGGGTTGGTGGCAAGCACCCTTACTTGCTGAGCTGTCTAGCCAGCCCCATTGACGGCTTCTTAATTATAAAAACCTTCAAAGTTCTTCTAGCTTTTTGAAATGTATCATACATTCCTACTGTTACTGTGATTTTTTTTTGTGGTGCTGGGGGGGGGGGTGAACCCAGGATCTTAAGCACGTCGAGCAAGTGCTCTCCCACTGAGCTACATCCCCAGGCCCACAATACATCACTGTTCTCTCTAGTCTTTGTCCTATGCAACCACGCACTGAAACTTCCGGTTCCTTGCTCTCGCTCAATTCCCATTGGCTAGAGTTTATCAGCCTTTCTGCACCCTTCTCTTCCAGCCTTGGGTACCCATCACTCCCCTCTCCAACTTCTTGAAATGATTCCTTAGTTTTATTAAACAGCAGGCTGGCCTTTAGTCATGCGTGTGGCATCCTTGAAGCCCACGCAGCTTCATTGTAAATAGCGCGCTGGATTGAAGCAGGGTGTGGGGTCAGAACATTAGCGAATTGTCTGATGACCCGCTGTCTTTGTGGCTTCCACTTTGCCCAAGGGTTAGCATGTGTCATCACTCTGGGTTCTTCTAGATATTATCACAATGATGAGGAAATACCCCAGGGTGCCCCAAAAAATTCCTGCCCTGGCAGGGAGCTGCCTTCCCTGAATCCAGGGTTTCTGACATCAGCTCTGTTGCAGTCAACCAGCAAAAGAGCTATTGCAAACTGACAAGCCAAAGAAAGCCTTGTAAACACAGCTGAGCTTTTGAGTGAGATTAGGGAGAGGCTGGGAGGAACCTCAGGCCTGGCGTCATCCGGCTGCAGGCCAGACTGTTGCCTGGGCCAGACTGTTGCAGGCCAGACCGATAGCTTGTTCATTTACCAGAGGACAGCTGAGCCAGTTCTCCGAGGGGGAAGCCTAGAGGGAGGTGCCCAGGGGAGCGTGGGTTTAAGTAATAGACACCACAGGGAGGGCTTGGCAACTTTTGGAGAGTTCATCTTCTTTGTGCAGGAGCTGGCAGGAAGCCTGGGGGCAGGAGGTTGAGAGAGGCCATCAGGAAAGCTAGAGTGGCTACTGGAGCAAGGAGGAGGCCTGTGGATGTTGAAGTTAGCTTGATTCGAGAAATAACCAGGCTAGCTAAAAGATAAAACAATCATATTTTTATTTATTATAAGGGGAAAACTCATGAAATAGGAATGAGAAATCCAAGCTCAGCTGTGCTGCGAGGGAACCACACACAGAGAGAGCACACTTGGGCTGTGCTGTTTTTCTCCTGGACCCAGAAAGCCACACCCTAACTTGGTACCATCTCTTAAAGATAATTGGTTGACAAAGATTCCCCATCACCTCCCCATTTTGTCTAAATAAGAGCTATCCAAACACAATACAAAACTATATACAATAGAACAGATATCAAGTATAATATTACAACCAACATAAACAATATTAAGCAAGGAACACATGATAAATGTTTTAATAGACATTCTATTCCAAAGAGTCTAAATCTTGTATCAGAAATAGGCTTGGCTAAATCATAAGAGGAAGGTAACTATGACTATCTAATCTTTAACCCCATCAAAGGCTTGAGAAAGGAGATACTATTACTTGAGTAGGCAGGAAGTGCAATCAAACAGCTTCCAAAGCGAGCTGTATATGACAGAGACAACTGGCTACCTGAGCAATCACCCAAAATCTCATTTGCAATGTTGAAGCAACCAACTTTGGCTAAGGCCTAGCGTAACTGACAGACCATTTTTAGAGGCAGGAAATTTTTTCAGAACTGTCTTACCCTGTCTTGGTAAGGTTTGGCAGTCTGTTTCCTTGGGTCCTGCTTATCCAGTCTGGACACCATGTACTTTGTCAATGGTTGAGGCATGGGCAGTTCTTTGCCCAAAGGCCAATTGTGCCAAGAGGAAAACAAACTCCGAGTGGAGTGTCTTTGGTGCTTAACATTCTCTCAGGAATAGATTGGTGCTGTCAGTAGCAATCATGTCTCTTGTCAACAGAACCCTAAGTTATTTAAATGCCATGTTTTACAGATCCATCATTTGGAGAAGCTGGAAGGCCTTCCTGGCAGAAAAAAATTTGTTGGCTTTCTGGGCTAAAGATGAACTGAAGTAGATCACAGAAGTGTGTGTGTGTGTGTGTGTGTGTGTGTGTGTGTGCATGCGCGTGCTTGTGTCTGTGTACAGGTGCATGTGTGGGATCACAATATTTTCTTAAAGATTTATTTATTTTATGTATATGAGTGTTCTATCTGCATGTATGACTTTATGCCAGAAGAGGGCACCAGATCCCTCTCTAGATGGTTGGGAGCCACCATATGGTTGCTGGGAATTGAACTCAACCGCTGAGCCATCTTTCCAGCCTCCACAATGTATTTTTTTTAAACAACAACAAATACAACCCTACACACACACCATTAGGGGGAGAGAAAGAGAGGACTTGAGAATCTCAGAGCTAGAATGCAGGATACCTTATGCTGTTCTGGAGTCTGTTGGATGTATGTATGTATGTATGCATGCATGTATATATTTGGTTATTTGAGGCAAGGCTTCTCTAGGCTGCCTAAGCTAGCCTGGGACTTATTATGTGTAGCAGAGGCTAGCCTTGGACCTTCCACCCTCTTGCCTCAGCTCCCGAGCACTGGGTCATGAACAACCACACCCAGTCTATATGATTATGATCACAAACCACTGAGTGATCTTTTGGGTATTCATGTCTGCGGGGAAAGGTTACTTTAGGACAAAAATGAGACAGCCTTTCCGGCCCTTGCAGATTGTCAATCAAAACCAGTACAGAGGAGGAAATGTCTTGGTGCTTCCTGTAGACAATCTTGCTACAAAAGTGTCTGTCATTCAAAAGGACAAGCCTGCCACGACTTCACTTCCATGAGGCTCCTCAAGGGTCATATCTGAAGATGTGGAAAGTAGAATAGGGATTAGGTGGGTGGGGAAGTCGGTGCTTAAAGAATATGGAGTTTGTGTGTGCTCTGAGGGTAGATAGTGGTGATGATTGTACAATAGACCGAATGTGCTTAATGCCACTGAGTTGTGCAAAAAAGGTGTATGTGGATGGGCATGGTAGTGCATGCCTTTAATCCCAGCACTCAGGAGGAAGAGGCAGGAGGATCTCTGGGAATTTCAAGGCCAACCTGGTCTGCACAGGGAGTTCCAGGTTAGCCAGTGAGACCCTGTCTTAAACAAACGAATAAACAAACAAAATAAAATAAACAAACAAAACCAAAAGGAGGCTAATGGCTCAGTAGCTGAGTACTAGCATACAACACACTGTGGGTCAATATCCATAAAAACTACCAAGAACAGTTAAAATGACAAGCTTCATCTTACCTGTCTTTTACCATAATGAAAGCACGGTGTCCTAAAGAGATTCCCATTGCTCTGGAGACATGGCATTTCTTTACTTTTTTTTTTTTTTGTTTGTCTTTTTTCTGGTGTTAGGATTAGACAAGTTCTCCACTGAACTGCATCCTAGGCAGGCAGGAACAGCTATTTTTTTCAGGTTTTTTTCTCAGGTCAAGCCCTCCCCCAACCCCCTGAGCCTATGAGGTTCTGGAGGGGGATTTGGTGTCTCCCTTATACCCACTGAGAACATTTAGCGAACAGGAAGGCACCCGTCACCGGAGTTCATGGCAAGACTTGGCGTTTATGCCTCCGGTACTATGGGCGAATTGACAGAGGGAGGCCAGTGAGGAGTTGGAGGCAACTGAGAAAGAGCTGCAGAGGGAGGAGCGGGAAGAAGCACCAAGGCCGGGGCAGGAGAGAAAGCCAGGCCCACTCTCTGGCTCAGGAGGCCATCCTCCACTTTCGTAGCCACTCAGAATTTATGTTCCTGTGCTTGGGCTACATTGAGAAACAGGTTAAGCTTGCCCATTAAGAGGAAATGAAACTAAATGGAAGAATGTCAAAATATTACCTCTCAAATTTCATGAAGGGAAATGGCGCGGTTACAACACAAAGCTGGGTGGGAGGCCGTGGAGTCTCGGGCCAAGGCACCGTGCAGAGTTCCTTAACTGCCAATGACTGCTGCAAGGTGGCTTCTCTGCTTTAAAGAAATGCCCTTAATCTCCCAGCACTTATCGAATACAATTGTATCTGCATGGGTTCCCATGTGCCAAGCTCTACTGAGTGCAGCGCGCAGTCTGTCTTTTCATTCCTCTTAAGAACCATGGAAGGGAAAAATTTTAAAGTTGACAACAACACGAGACTTGTAATGTCTTGTTTCCTTTTTCTTTCTGAGAACGGGACCTCCTGTGCAGCTTAGGCCCGTCCTCACGCTCAATGCCTTCCTGCCCCTGTTTCACCTGAGCCTTGAGATTCCAGGCCTGCACTGCCACACCCCAGGAGACCCGTGGTCTTTATTTCCTGATCCTGCTCATGAGAATAATACCATAGCCATAGCCAATGCCTTCCTGCCCCTGTTTCACCTGAGCCCTGAGATTCCAGGCCTGCACCGCCACACCCCAGGAGACCCGTGGTCTTTATTTCCTGATCCTGCTCATGAGAATAATACCATAGCCATAGCCAGAGAAGCTCAGCAGCTTGCCCACATCCCCGCAGCTGGGAGTAGCAGCATCAGGAGTGGAACCCAAGCTCTTCTAACCTAAGCTCTGCTCTTAAGCCCCAGTGTGCCGGAGAAGCACTACAGTTGAGGAGGAAAGAAAACAGATAATGAACATCATGCGGCAGGAGCAATTAGAATGATTTCTAAGTCGCTCTGGCTCTAGCATGACATTGCATGAGGTCACAGTGACATTCTGTGGGGAGCAGCGGTGAAGGCGATGAGCAAGGAAGGATTTGGTTTTTAGGTTGAAGCCACGAAATACACAGTGTATAGGATGTGAAACAAGCTTGGACATGTCGTGTGTGTGTGTGTGTGTGTGTGTGTGTGTGTGTGTATACACGCATGTGCTCTGGAAGCATTGTTGTATGTATCGTCTGTTGCTCGAACTGTGGATGTTTGTGGTATGTGTTGTATGTTTATGGTGTGGGGGAGGGCTGTGTAAGTGAAGGAGACTTGTATGGTGTATGTGGGGTGTGGAGTGAGCGTGTGGGAGGGTGGGGGTGGGCTGTACAGGTGAGGGAGACTTGTGTGGGGCGTATGGGGCGTGTGGGGTGGCTGTGGAAGTGAGGGAAGCTTGTATGGTGGCTGATTTGGACAACACTGGATCACACACCGCAGCTGCCAGCACTTAGTTCTGACTTGAGCAGGGGTGTTCTTTGTTTCACACGAGGTAACTCATTTGTCTTCAGAGCGCTACAGTTGCTACTCATCGTGCATCGCATGTTAGGGATGAAGAAAATGGAGGCACAGAAAGACCCACCAGCTTGTCCTACGCTAGCCTGGTAGAGAATGAACTGGGATTTTGTTTTGTTTTGTTTTTGTTTTCGAGACAGGGTTTCTCTGTAGCTTTGGTGCCTGTCCCGAAACTCACTCTGTAGACCAGGCTGGCCTCGAACTCACAGAGATCTGCCTGCCTCTGCCTCCCGAGTGCTGGGATTAAAGGCGTGCACCACCACCACCTGGCTTAAACTGGGATTTGAAGCCAGGTGAATATGTGTCTCGTACTTGTCCTTGTCCTCCTTGTCCTAATCCTTCTCCTCCTCTTCCTCTTCCTCCTCTTCCTCCTCTTCCTCCTTCTCCTTCTTGACAGGGTCTCACTGTGTTACTATGTAGCTCTGGCTGGCCTGGAACTCACAGAGATTTATTTACCTCACTCTCCCCCTTCTTTAAAACTGTGTTTATATGGGGTATTACATGCTAGTCTGGGTGCGTGCAGGCGTGCATGGAAGCCAGAGGTTGACATCAGGTATCAAGCTCAGTTACATTCCATCATAGGTTTTGAGGCAGGGTCTCTCACCAAACTTGTAACAAATCCAGACAGGAAGATGGTCTGTGAAGAAATCAGTGCAGCATGAGCCGGGGCTGGTGTGGGAACAGAAGCTCATAGTGGGTAGCGTGGCCTCGGGAGGCATAGCGGAGACCGTGCAAAGAGGGTAATCTAATTAATATTAAAAATATGATTGTCGGGGCTGGAGAGATGGCTCAGAGGTTCAGAGCACTTCCAGAGGTCCTGAGTTCAATTCCCAGCAACCACATGGTGGCTCACAACCATCTGTAATGAGATCAGGCGCCCTCTTCTGGTGTGCAGGCATACATGGAGGCAGAATGTTGTATACATAATAAATAAATAAATCTAAGAAAAAAAAAGAAAAAAAAATCTGATTGTCTTATAATACTCCCATGCCCTGTTCAGACCCCACTTACCCAGTAAGGTTTCAGTCTTGATTTTATCTTTCTTCCTCAAAGATCCCACGACACCTCACTTTCCCAGAATAGGAACTGAGGGGACAAGATGGAGGGAGACCCTAGGGAGGGGAGTGAGGCACTGTAGGGAGGCATGGGTCAAGGAATAGCTGTCTGATCCTTTCTCCTCCTCTCCCCATCTCCTGAAAACACCCAGATTCTCCTTTTGGTGGGATATTGAAGGGGAAATTCTGGTTGTTCTGAACCAACCAGGACAAAAGGAGTCTTTTTCCAAGTGGGGAGTGTGGCATTCGAGTCTTCCGAGGGACGCACAAGCACTCTCCCCTTGTGTGGATACAGGTGTCTGGAGTTCCAGGTCCGTCTCTCAGACTCCACGGTGTTCATCTGGAGATCAAAGCCAATACACAGAAGCTATAAGGGAGGGGAGAAATGAGCGAGGGTTATCACTGAACTGCTGCAAAAACCTAGGTAACAGGAGTTTTGTTTGTGAGTGAGTCCATTCATGCACAGCACTTTGGGTGCCTATTTGTGATTAGCACAGGAGGAATTTGGACAGATAAACCAGCAGAGTCCCTTGCCTGGACTTCAATCCTGTCATTCAGATTGAGAGTCTGCAGGCAGGTGACGTCACCTTTCTGCGCACCAGTTTCTATCTGTAAAAGAAGCCGATTCCACAGGACTCTATCTGGCCAAGATTAACTAGACTCACACGAAGTGTGTAGGGCACCGCTTGACAGGCAGTGTTTGCTCTGGATGCGATGCCATGCCATCCAGATCCCTCTTCCGGAGCAGGGCTTGCCCAGTTGTTTGAGTCCTCTATCACTAGCCTTCTACTGAGATTGCCCCAGTGAAGCAGAGGAGAAGCATGTTGCCCAGGGCCATGCCTTCTTTCCCGGAGCTGCCTGACTGGTCTGAGAGGAACACGGGCAGCCCAACTCCTTGTTTAAATTCAAGACAGTTCTGAAGGACCTTCCCGAGTCCAGACGCCTCCGTGGCGTGGATGCAGGCCTTTGTCGGATCCCATCTCAGCGCAACACCCTTGCTCTTCTCTCTTCCCTTTCTGAGGGTGTTGATAATAACAGTGCACCAAGCTGCATGCTGGTCTTGGGATCATCCTCCCAGGAACACAAGCCCTGGCCCAGCATGAGCTTCTGTCACCATCGCTACCACCACCTTCATCCCAGAGCATCCTAAAGGGAGTAGAAGACAGGAGGAAAAATGGCAGAGGGCAGAGTTCCCAGTGAACGGGAAGGGATGCCTACATAGGGAGGTTCAGATAGCCTAGAACAAGGGAGGAGGTGGACAAGTGGACAATAGAGCAGGGGGGTCCTACCCAGACCTTGGCCTGCAACCGTCTCTGTGGTGGTAGACCCTGCTGACTTGACCACCCACACCTCCGTGTGTGACCTTGACCGGCCCATGAAGACATTTTTCTCAATAGGCTTGAAAATCCCCTCTACAGGCATCCTACAGACAGACTTCCCTTGTTTGCTATTCCTGCCCTTGCTGCTCTGGGACTTTGGCACACACTTTTCACACATAAGGGCTGAACTTCACTGCTGCGGTGGAGAGACATTCTCCTCCATATATAGTCACTGGGAGCATGGTTCAGCCTTTCAGGGCTCAGAGGATCCCGATGTACACAGGTTGAGGTCAGGGCCCCTCGGAAACACCAGCCAGAACTTAGCCCTGGCCTTGTAGGGAGCTTAGTTAGAATAGGACACCTCTTTCTGTCCTCTTGCTACTTGGGCGAGAGATGGTGACATAGAATGCAGGCCGGTACTCAGTTATCCAGGTGTCAATGGAGTTAATGGAACCCTACTGACTTTACTAGTGGGGTCTCATGGACAATCTCTCTCCCTCCTTCTCTTTTCGTCTCCCCCTCCCATCTCTCCTATCCCTCCCACCTCTGTCTCTCTGAGGGGTTGTTAAATAGAAATAAAGACACTGTCCTAACTCTTGCCATCAGCAGCAAGGGATACATTATGGGGCCAAGTAGATCAGTGCTCCTGCTTATTGGAGTATGTGGCTCTCTATCTGGCGTAATTCAACAGCAGCGGGGCCTATAGGTGCGAGGTAGGGGCTCTGGAAGGGGGGCCATCCTGTGCTTGCTGTAGTTTTATAAGGGACACCGAGTTCTGCTGGACACGAGGGAAACTGCAGAGGAGATAGACATAGAACAGATGGGACGTGTGTTTTGCATGTGAAGAGATGGAAGAAACGTGTGTGTCACTTACAGACAGCACAATGGGTTGACAGATTCCCCTCCACTATTTATCAGGTATAGATCATGTTGCCCCATAAGTGACACTCATGATATCCAAGAAACATAGATTAAACCTTATCTGTTGAATAGACTAACTGGAATCTACTGGCGGGAGGTGGACCTGCCTCGAGGCCTCCAACAGACTGTTGACTCCAGTAGGAACTTCCTCCTGGTCCCCTCTCCCACCCCTGAATCCATGCAGGCGGAAGGGAAGGCTGACATAGCAGAGAATAAGATGTCTGACCATTGTGGAGCCTGGAAGATGGATAGAGATTCTCTGAGCTATTAACACTGACCCGTGTGTCCACCTTGTCCTGTGTCTTTGCTCCCGTTGTTCTTCACAGATGTGTTAAATGGATTAAATATCACCCGACTCAAGGACTTTAATTAGGCCTGTGTGTGTCTCCTTGATCGGTTTGTGGGTTGTTTGTTTGCTTGTTTGAAATGGGGTCTTACTATGTAGTCCTAGCTGTAGACCAGGCTGACCTTGAACTCACAGATATCTGTGTGCCTTTGTCTCCCAGTTCTGGAAGTAAAAAACAGGTGTCACCATGTCCAGCCTTCGTTATTGTCGTTGTTGGTGGTGTTTTTTTGTTTGTTGTTTGTTTGTTTTGTTTTTGAGGCAGATTAGGGTTATGTAGCCCTCTTGGATGTTGAACCTCAGTTTCTTCAGTACTGGGACTACGGGTGTGGTCCATCACACCTGGCCCAACCTTTCTGCCTGTGATCTGAGTGGTTCACTAGCACGAACTGAATTGCCGTTGGAGCAAAGATGGCTTCCTGGTAATTTCCGCAATGCCTGGTGACTGGGCTTCCTGAACAAAACCTCATGAAGCCAGGGATTTTCCCCTGCAGGTGGCTCCCGAAGGACCTCTCTCTGGAGAGGAAGTCTATGAGGAAGTGAGCGAGCCAGGACAGGGCGAGGGACAAGTGACAGAGCTGGACACAGAAGAGGCTCACCCGTGACACACTCAGCCTGATTCAGCGCAGTGTTGGACTCACTGGAGGAACTGGGGACATCTTTGTTCCGGATCCACGGCACGGGCCACCATCAGCACCTGTTCCAGGGCTTTCTAAATTTTGCTCCTAGGCCAGTTCTTTTTTTTTTTTCATTTTTACTTTATTGAAACTAGATTTTTTTCCCAAATAATATATTCTGATTACTGTTTCTCCTCTGAGATCCTCATCACCTCTCCTCCCATCTGGCCCCACACGCTTTTTGTCTCTCATTAGAAAGCACAGGCGTCTAAAGAAAAAATACTATAAAGCAAAATAAACCAACCGGAATATGTTATAACAAACAAGGAAACAGAAGAAAGAAAAAGCATGAGAAACACATATAGATGTGAAAACATATGTTGGTCTACACAGGAATCCCATAAAACACAAATCCAGAAGCCAAAATATATATGTAAAGAAAAAATAAGAATAAAAAAAAAGTCTGGACAAAACATTATAAAGCAAGGAACCTTCAAAGATGCCATTGGCTTTGTTTTGTGTGGGTCATCTATTGCAAGGCCTGGGGCCTTCCCTTACGAGTGGTTTATATCCCCAGTGAGTCTTTGTTGGATAGAACTAATTTTTCATTTGCAAGTGGTTACCAATTGGAAGTAGCTTCTGGTTTAGGGATGTGGATGTGGGTCCACTTCTCTTAGCGCTGGGACCGCATCTGTGCAGACCTGTGCAGGCCCTGTACATGCTGCCTCAGTCTCTGTGAGTTCCTTCCAGGGCCACGAACATTCGTCTGTGGGGTGAAGGCTCAAGGAAGGCACCAGCTCAGTTTCTCCATGTTCAGTGAGTTGTGTAGATGTTGTCTTCGGCAACAGGGCCTTACTGCCTACTCTTACTCTCTACTCTTACTGTGTAGAGAGCAACCGATAGCCTTGGCAATAGCCTGCCTTGTTGGGGGTTTCCATGGGACCCCTTTGTCCAACAACTCAGTTATATATAACCCACCAGGTCCGATTCCATGGGTAGGAATTCACAGTGACTGTGTGAGCTCAGAGATTCCGGAAGGCAGAGGCATGAGCTGAGAGAGAGCCGCTCTCAGAAGGGAGCAGTGAGGACCAGGGTGCCCTACACATCTGGTTTAGTATCTTTTCTTCTGTGAGGCTCTTGGGTAACTCTATGCACTCTGGAGGCATCTGGCCAGGGTCTAGTTTTGCAGCCACCTCTGTGGCACAGGTAAGGCTCGCCCACTCCGTGGTGGGCATCATCATGGGACTGCATTGCCCAAGGTTCTCAGTTCAGCACTTGATCTGCTGGAGTCCTATGTATCTCATGGGTGACTAGATCTCTAAGTATCCAGGCTCTTTCTTTCTTTCTTTCTTTCTTTCTTTCTTTCTTTCTTTCTTTCTTTCTTTCTTTCTTTCTTTCTTTCTTCCTTTCTTTCTTTCTTCCTTGGGGTGGGGGCTGTCCTGGAACTCACCTTTAGGCCAGGCTGGCCTTGAACTCACAGAGATCTGCCTGTCTCTGTCTTCCAAGTGCTGGGATTAAAGGTGTGCTCCACCACCATCTGGCTAAGCCTCGGATTTTTATCTGAGGGGTAATGACTAAGTGTCAGCTGTAGGACAATGATTCTTGGCTTCAGACAAAGCCAGCCTCCAAAGACTGAGTTGTTGCTTTTTGTTTGTTTCCAATATGGGAGCTTGCCTGTCAATCAAAACCTCGAGAGCAAGGCTGTTTAGCGTCCCAGGAACAGAGTTCCTGGAGAGCTCTCTAGAAGTGCAGCTTTCTGGGCTCTTGCACAAAAGTTCTGGGTTGGGAGTAGGGAAGAGTTTGTATTTTAAGTTAAGCCCAAGGGTATCTGGGAAAAGGTGGTTCTAAGATCGTAACTGAGGCTCGGAGAGAGTCAGTATTTATTTATCCAGTTCTGTTGGGGAAGGTGATACTAGTTTTTATTATTTTTCATTCCCAAATAGCTAAATTAACCTGAAAGGAATCAGTTGAGCTTCCCAAGGTCACAGAGCTAGTAAATAGTAGGGCTTCTAGAAGCACTCGGACTACAGCCTGTGTGGTTCTCTCAGATCTGAAGGAAGAATAGTAGGGGAATGAATTTAGCGGTACAGGCTGACTCCCGATCATCCCTGGATAAGCCTCTGTTTGAGCCATGCCAATGGCTCAGTCAGGAGCAGGTTAGGTTGTGATGCAGTAACAAAGGATCCAATTCATTTGCTCTGACTGTGTGTCCATAGTGTATCAACAGGAGTCCTAGCCATGAGTCTAGCCTGAAGCTCCATCTGGAAAGGCGCTTCTGCTATTCAGAAATGGGGAAAGGGGGTCCTGGCTCTTGAACTATGTTTTCTGTCTGGAAAGAACAGGGGTGTCCGAGCTGTTGAAATTTCATCAGCCAAGTAAATTCTGTGACCTCCCTAGTGTTTTTTCAGGGTGCAGAAACATAAACATTAACACAGTTCACCAACCAACCTGTTCATGACACCCTGAAGGTGTCTTCTTCACTCTGCTCCTGTCTTTGTACCTGTCTGAAATCCTGGGGAAGTGTGTGTGTGTGTGTGTGTGTGTGTGTGAGAGAGAGAGAGAGAGAGAGAGAGTGAGTGCGTGCGTGAGTGTGTGTGAATGTGTGTGTGAGAGTGTGTATGTGTGTGAGTGTGTGTGAATGCATATGTGTGTGTGAATGTGTGTGAGAGTGAGTGTGTGAGTGTGTGAATGTGTAAGTGTGTGAAGTGAGTGTGTATGTGTGTGAATGTGTATGTGTGAGAGTGAGTGAGTGTGTGTGTCAGAAGTCAGAGGAGGAAAGGAAATGCTAGTCTCCATTTTCTTCCATCATTCTCTGCCTTGCTGTCTTGAGACAGGGTCTCCCACTGATCCTGGAGCTGACCATATTTTAGCTAGGCTGATAGCCAGCAAAGCCCCAGCAACCCTGCTTGTTTCTCCATAGCTGACTTTTAAAAATATAGATTCTGGGAATTGAACTCAGGTCTTCATGTTTTCAGGACAAGTTACTGAGTCATCTTCTTAGGCCCCTGTCTGAAATTTTTGTCCTGAATTCTCAGCTGGATTAGAATAGCACCCTCAGGGCCTAATTCTGGCTCACCTTCCACCAGCCTGGGTTAGCATTTCCCAACCCACCGAGGGGTAGGAGCCGAGGCTGGATAGAGGTCCCAAACTCCAGGCCCCTGGAGGATCCTGGGCTTATTTGTATTGTGGGGCATGCCATGTTGCAAATTAGAACTGTTGGTTTTCTTGTCTCTCCTGCAGTGGCCTGTGCCTCTGGATCTGAGGCCATGTGGAGACAGGCCTCACCTCTCTAACCCTAGAACACAGATGTGCAAGAGCCCAGGATAGAACAGGGTGGTGACTAAGAGCCAGGCTCTGGGCCTTTCCCATAGGAACAGGGGGCCTTAGAAAATGGGGAAGAGGAAGGTGAGCCCTCTGTGCGAGCCAACTGCAGATGGGGGAAGAAAGGCCCTGCAGAAGCAGCGGGCTTTTTCTGAGGTTTGCCCCATCATGGAAAGTCTGGCCTCAAACCTGGGTTAGTCACTAATGGAGACAGCTGTGTCACCGCAGGGTGGACTTCCAGGGTCTTGTGAGAGGACATTCTGCAGCTGGAAGAAAAGCCTAGATGTCCTCAGGAGGGGCTGCTGACACTAAAGGTTGGAGTCAGTGGCGGGGACAGGTGTTCAAGGCCTCCTGGCCAGGCCACAGCTTCCCTGCTGGGTGCCCACACCTGGAGAAGCACAGTAGAGAGATGAAGGCCCAGCTTTCTATCGTGTGTCCCTGCTGTCTGTGGCTTCTGAACCTTGTGTGCCCTGCTGCAGCATGGCTTTCTAGCCTTGTGTCCCTGCTGTCTGTGGCATGGCTTCCTAGTCTGGTCTCCTGCTGTGGCATGGCTTCCTAGCCTTGTATGCCTACTGTGGCATGGCTTCCTAGCCTGGTCTCCTGCTGTGGCATGGCTTCCTAGCCTGGTCTCCCTGCTGCGGCATGGCTTCCTAGCCTGGTCTCCCTGCTGTGGCATGGCTTCCTTGCCTCAGACTTCCTTCCACCAGGGGCTCTTAGGGAACAAACTGTTCTCAGTCTCTCTCAGTTCTGGGCCCGAGTGTCCGTTAGCCCCAGCACAGCCCTAGGCCTTTCCGTCGGCATCTCTTCCTAGGAAATGAGCTCTTCCTATGTCTTGTCTCTTTCTGATGTGGCT
The DNA here is from genome assembly GCA_004026605.1 of Ondatra zibethicus. Lineage (NCBI taxonomy): Eukaryota > Metazoa > Chordata > Mammalia > Rodentia > Cricetidae > Ondatra > Ondatra zibethicus. The sequence goes on from PVIU01007394.1 coordinate 20,799, forward strand.
TTCACTGTGGCTTGAGGCACCGGGGCTGTTCTAGGTGGACTCCACGGTACAGGGCAGGGCACCAGCTCTCCCATTCATTTCCTTCAGCTCCTCACCTGGATTCCGGGGACACCCAGGCTTCTCCCCTGACCATGCCCAGCAAGGCCTGTTCCCCGGAAAGCCTGCAGAGGAACTATTCCAGACCATGCTAGCCCAGTCTAGGAGTACAGCCCCTTCCCAAATTTAAAGTCTTGTTTTTTCTTTCTTTCTTTTGGGGCGTGGGGGGAGGGGTAGCCAGGGATCAATCCAGAGCCCTGTGAGAGCTAGAAGCAAGTATTTTACTGAGCAGTTTCCCCAGCCCAAAGACCTTTCCTTGAAAGAGAAATCTCAGAGAACAATTGCTGTTACCATCCTGCCGTGGAGATGTCCTCTGCTGCAGAAACAGCCAGTACCCACCTCAGTGTGTGCCGTTCCTTCAGCCCAGACACCCGATCCCACTTGGCCCCGCTAAGCCTGACCCCTTAGATCTCGGCTAGCCTGACCCCTAAAGTTTGGTGTGGGTCTCACCACAGTGCTCTGTGCCTTAAGAGAGCCACCATGAGAGTTCTGCCTGTGTGTGCGGAGAGGGTGACCAGGGTCCCTTCTCTTTGTTCCTCTGTCCAATTCCAGAGGTTGTTTGTTCCCAAGTGTCCTGTACTGTCCCAAGCCAGAATTCTGCAGACATCAGGTTATAAGGAAAACTCTGGGTGCTGAGCACACACAGGAGAGTAGGAATGGGGTGAGAACCAGGCACAGGGTCAGGCCACAAGCCCTTTGAGGAAGCTCTAAGGACCGTCTGTGGCAGAGGCTTGGGCGAAAAAGTCCTCGAAGAAGGCACAGGAGCCTTTAGCTCCTGCTCCATTGGCACTGTCTGGACTTGCTCTCTTCCTAGGCCCATAGCTTTCTCCCTGTGGTAGCTGGCTGCTTTCTGGTTTTCTGTCTGTTGTTGTTATTTTGGTGGTGGTGGTGGAGGTGGGGTGTATGTGGGGTGCCTGAGCAGAGGTCAGAAGTCAATGCTGGGTCTTTCTCTATGGGTCTCTGCCTTATTTTTATTTATTTATTTATTTGAGACAAGATCTCTCACTGGAGCGGGAAGCATATAATTTAGGTTAGCCTGACTGGCTAGCATGTTAAGTCCCCAGGATCCTCTTGTCTTCGTTCCCTCAGGTCTGAGGTTGCAAATGCATGGCATAGGACCTAGCTTTTTATCCCCCTTGACAATGAAGTTATTTTCATACAATATATTCCGATCATTGTTCCCCTCTCCCATGTAGTTCAAGATCCTCCTCCACCTCCCCACCTATCCAACTCCACACCTCTGTCTCTCTTTAGAAAACAAAAACAGAGGCTGGAGAGATCGCTCAGAGGTTAAGAGCACTGACTGCTCTTCCAGAGGTCCTGAGTTCAATTCCCAGCAACCACATGGTGGCCCACAACCATCTGTAATGGTAATAAGATCTGGTGCCTTCTTCTGGCCTGCAGCAGACATGCAGACAGAATACCATATACATAATTAATAAATAAATCTTAAAAAAAAGAAAAAAAATAAAACAGGCCAAAATATACAAACAAATAAATCAGAATTTAACCCCCCCAAAACAAAGAAAAAGCACAAGAAGCACACATACACACCACACACACCCTATGCACACACACCACACGCATACACACACCACACACATACACACCACACACACCCTACACACACACACCACATGCATACACACACCACACACATGCACACACCACACACATGCACACACCACACACCACACACATACACACACCACACACATACACACACCACACACACACACACCACACACACACCACACACATGCACACACCACACACATGCACACACCACACACATACACACACACACACACCTTACACACACACCACACACATGCACACACCACACACACACACTAGTACTCAGTTTACACAGGTGCTGGAGAATTAGTTCAAGTCTTCATGTTTGCACAGTGAGCATTTCCCCAGCCTGGAAGCTGCTTTCTGAAGTCCCCATGGTTCTTGCCGAGCAGCAGCTAGGCCTTCGCAGGTGGGCAGCTTCAGTGTGAGGGCATATCACCAGAGAAAGGTGTTTGCTTATACCATGGCCAAGCTCCAGGATGGAGGCTCTAAGTCCTAGCTGGGTGTGATTTTGAGTAGCAGCCAGTTGTCCTCTCCAGGAGACCAACAGAGTAGCTACTTGCCTCGCAGAGTTTTTGTTTCTGAACTCTAACGCCCTTATTCTAGAAGTAGTGTTGCAGTAACCGCTGGTGAAGTCAGCTGAGTTCACTCAGCTTTGCCAGGAAATCGCTATTTTTTTTTCTCTCCTGGGGCTCTTCAGCTAATGTACCTTCTAGAGTGCTTTAAGCCTTTATTGTTTCCTGCAGATAAAGCTGTCCTCCCATTCCAAAATGAATTGTACTTCCAGTGGATTTTTAAAAATACATCTTTTATTTATTTATCTTAGTTTTGTGTGTATGTCTCTGTGTGTGTTTGCGTAGGTGTATGTTCACTTGTGTGCAGTTGCCTGAGGAGACCAGAGATGTTAGGTCTTGGCGCTGGAGTTACTGGCAGCTGTGGATAGCCCTTTGTCGGTGCTGCGAACTGAACTCAGGTCCTCTGCAAGAGCTGTACTTACTCTTAACTGCTGCGCCATCTCTCCAGTCCCATATATTTTGGGATGTGTATGTTAGGGACTTACTATGTAGCCAATATTGGTCCTGAACTCCTAAGAATTATTACTTATTGTTACTAGTGTGTGTGAGAGTGTGTAAGCATGGGTGTGCGGGTGCATTCCTGCTATAACATGTGTGCCGTGGTCAGAAGACAACTTTGTGGAGTCACTTCTTCCCTTCCCCCTTTACATGATGTGACAGTTACTTTTAGTTGTCAGTTTGATGTGACGTAAAAAATCACTCAGGAGGAGAATCTTAAGGAGGGACTGCTTAGGTCAAGTTGGTCTTTGGGTGTGTCTGTGGGGGACTGACTTGTCTTAATTGACGTGGGAAGACCTAGCTTAAAAGTGGACAGGACCATCCTTGGGTTTGGGTCCTGGACTAGAGCATAAAAAGCAAGGCTCAGAGTAGGCGAGCATGCAATAACATTCTCGCGGCTCTTGACTGTGGATGTGGATTATTTTATGTATAACAGGCAATGTGGGGAGGGCAGACAATGGATCAATATTATCATCACTGGTAAGTGTCACTTGTCAAGTGCTTGGGAGATGCCAGGCACGAAGTTTGGTGTGTTCTGTCACACTTAGTCCTACTAGCAGCCCTGGGCACTGTCCAATTATCATGCTTTACGGGTGAGACGACAGGTTCAGAGAGGCTGTGTTGCTTGTCAAAAGTTACAAAGATACTCAGCAAGCTAGAACATATACTGGTTTTATACTTCTGCAAGGACACATGAGCTATGTTTTTGTCTTGGAGGCAGGAAACCTGTCCAAATGACTGAATTGTTGTGTCTGATCTAGACCACGGAGCTGCTAACTTGACCCCTGGGGCCTCCAGCATTTTCTTCTATAAAACAGGGCTGTGTTGCAGAGAAAGGTTAGACTGTCTGGTACATCAGAGTGCTTGAAATGTATTATCAGATGTTGATGCCAACCAGAAACCGTGAAGCCACAAAAACTGCGTCACGTAGCTCTTCTCAAAAGCTATTGCTGGGCGGTGGTGCCACACACCTGTAATCCCAGAATTCAGGAGGCAGAGGCAGGTGGACCTCTGAGTTCAAGGCCAGGGTTACACAGAGAAACCCTGTTGGTGCGGGAGAATTGTCTGCATTCTGTCAATCATGATTTAAACAAACGCTGATTGCCCATTAGCCAGGATGTATAGGTGGGTCAACCAGACAGGAAGTAGAGGCAGGGCTATTAGACCAGGAGAATTCTGGGAAGCAGGAAGCTCTCTTGGCACTCCTGGCCTGGACCACCGAAGAAGCAGGATGTGACCTGCCCTGCTGAGAAAGGTACTGAGCCATGTGGCTAACATAGATAAGAATAATGGGCTATATACATTACAAGAGCTAATACGAAGCCTGAGCAAATGGGCCAATCAGTTTATAACCTAATGTAGACTCTCTGCGTGATTTTTCTCTGGGGCTAAATGGCTCGGGGACCGGGCAGGACAGAAACCCCAACAAGCAGCCCAGTCCTCATGTTACACCCTGTCTCAGAAAACAAAACAAAAACAAAACTTAGCTCTGACATGATGGGCATAGCTGACAGGATTGTCAGACCTGGAGGGCTCCACCAGTGGAGCTTCAGTAAGACAATTAGCTCTCAGACACAGCCTCGAAGCGTGTCCCACACCGAATGCACTCACGCCTGTACTTCTCACATCTTTCTGCTTCAGATGAAAACCCACAATGAAGGAAAATGAAAACACACAAACTACTTGAATTAACTTGGATTATGGTGCAATTAGGTACCTTCCACGTTTCCCGCCTTCCTTGTAACATGGCCTCTTCACTCCACTGAGCGTGCCTTTTCCTAGGTCATTCAGTAGGGCTAGTGATGCCTTGAGAAAGAATTCAGGACTAAAGCCAACACGGATGAAAGCCAGCTCCGGATCTCGGTCATATAACAATTACTGCATGTCAGGAGGTGACCTGCATGAGGTGATCTAGAACACAGGTTCTGAGCTGATACCTGGGTTAGGGTCCTGGCTCTGCCATTCAGTGGCTCTGCTGTGTTGAGCAGGTTAGTTGATGGTTCTGAGTTGAACTCATGGGGCTTATAAGGGCTAGGTAGTATGTAGACAGTGACGTAGAGCAGACCAGCATCCCATAGCAGAAGCTGCATCAATTTGAGAGTCTCTAAATCTCAACATTCTCTTGCCCCTTTCTACACTTTGTAATCTGGACTGGGTAACACAATGCTTACTTTGTGTTGTATTAATTAATTTACAGACAGCGTCTCATATAGCTCAGGCTGGCCTCAAACTCACAAGGTAGCTCAGGCTGGCCTCAAACTCACTAGGTAGCTCAGGCTGGCCTCAAATTCACTAGGTAGCTCAGGTTGACCTCAGAGTTTGGATCCTCCTGCTTCCCCCTCCTAAGTGCTAGGATCACAAGTATGTTCCACCATGCCCAGATCTTATTTTATTTTATATATATATATTTTTATTTTTCAGTGAGTTTTCCTATGGGATTCAGACTCCTGAAGGCCCTATCTGGGGCAGACACTTCTTCGATATTCCATGAAGGGATTCACATTTGGGTTGGGCTTGGCAAATCATTGCTGCCTCGTTAATTGCGTTTCTCCTCTGACTTCCCAGGGATTTACTCAGATTGAGGTGAAACACTTGCAGAAAATTGTGCTGGCCTGCCTGGGTCCCCGGAGACCTGAGCTCCTGTCTTCACAGCACATCACAGAGAAGCCGAAGGGCCTGCCTGCGTCCATGGGCCTCTGGCAGCAATGGAGAGGAGCTGGGTAGCCCCCACTCCTGACCCCTCCCTCCCAGCCCCCTGATTCCGCTGTGGGTCTGTGAGACAGCTGTGGTCTTAAAAGGCACCGTGGCTTCAGATGCTGGCCTTGGTGACTTTAACTGCTGACTTAGTGCCTCGTAAGGAGGACGAGTTGTCACAACAGGTGATGGAGGTGAAAAAGGGGACCCAGAGGGACAGGGAGAGGAAGGACTTGGCTGCAGACTTTTCAACTCCCCCAGCTGAGTATAAGTCATTCAAAAGGGGAACTTCATACTCTCCCAATTCTTCCATTATTTTTATATCACCCTCAAAGGTATTAAAGATTGAATAAAGTAAAAACAGTTGGCCTTTGGCGTCCTGCAGAGTACAAGCACAAGTAAGTCTTTGAGCGGATCTTCGGTGTCTTTCCTTCTTTACTAGGCTTTTGTTGTTGTTAGTTTGAAACTGTTATCTTATCATGTAGCCCAGGCTGGCTTGGAACTTGTTATGAGGCCCAGATTGGGTTCCAGCCCATAATCCTCGTGTTTCAGGCTTCCAGGTGCTGAGATTACAGGCATGCTCCATGAGCCCACATATCTGTGGAATGTCCTCCATGCAGACTCTGTGTCAAGTACCGTGGACGCAGCTGTGAGTGAGAAGGCGCGGGCCCTGATTTCTCCCACTGATAGGGAGTAGGGGAACAGGAATGGTCAGCTATAGAGAGCTGCTAGGAATTTCACAGGGTGGCAAGGAGGTCCTTAGGAAGAATCCCAGACTCAGTCTTGGCCATTCAGGAGGCTGAGCCTGCTAGACACGCACAGGGGTCTAGGTAGGGAGGTGGGTGGTGGAGGGAACACTGCAGAAGACAGGCTTGGCTGTGCTGCAGCTGGTGTGGAGGCTCACACTGTAATCCCAGAACCTAGGCCTCCAGGTAAGGAGGATCTCTGTGAGTCTGAGGCCAACCTGGGCTAGAAAGACCTGTAATCTCAGAATCTAGGCCTCCAGGTAAGGAGGATCACTGTGAGTCTGGGGCCAACCTGGGCTAGAAAGACCTGTAATCCCAGAATCTAGGATTCCAGGTAAGGAGGATCGCTGTGAGTTTGAGGCCAGCCTAGGCTAGAAAGACCTTTTCTCACAGAACCAGAGAAACAATGACAGCGGCAGAAAGGAAAGCCTTAATCTCTGAATATCTCAGCAGTTTAATTCAAGAAAAGCCCATTTTTCATTCCTGTGAAGTCTGCTGTTGAGTTCAGCACACGTTGTCCTCTGTGGGTGACTCAGTGACCCAGGCTAGCAATGACTCCTGGGTCACACATGGTGCTTGGTGAGTCATGTTGTCTGTGCCACACATAAAGCCTGAGGCGTGTTGGGAAACTCCTAGTAGCTTCAAGTGGCTAGAACTTACTGTGTGTATAACGGGTTGTGAGACAGCTCAACAGAGAAATTATAGGGAATCAAATCAGGCTGTGGTCAGTCACGTGGGACCTGGGAAGCCACCTCAAATGCTGAGGAGTTTGAGGAAGACAGGAAAGAACTTCTTAGGACATAACAGAAGAAACATCTTAGAAGAATCACCTGCTTGTTTAGGGGTATGGGATGGGTGAGCAAGATTAGGGAACAGATCAGCAGGGGCTGTGGTGACAGTCCAGGGATTAAGCTACACTAGTGTGAAGACCAGAATTCTGAACTCTGGAGCCTGTGTAAATGCTAAGTGGGCAAAGTTGAGAAGGCAGAGATAGGCGATCTCCAAAGCAAACTGGCTATCTAAGCTAGCCATGTCGGAGAGCTCTGGGCTTGATTAAGAGATCCTCTTTCACTGACAGAGTCAGAAGAGTCACCGACAAGGGTTTTCAACATCAACCATGGGCCTCAACATGAGCTTGTGCACACACACATGTGCATACCAGGCACATATATATCTACATATGTGCACCTCACACATGAGAAAAGGGAAAAAGAAAAGAAAAAAAACGCCTTTTACAATTCGTTAGGTGAGAGATGGTGGTGCCCTGAAGATGGGTGGGGCTGTGGGATGGAAGGGGTGGACGTCTCCAGGCTATGGAGGTCAGTGGAGACAGGGCTCACATCTTGGGGGCTGAGCAACTAGAGGAGGATTCTGTTCACCTACATAGGCATCACAGAAGTAAATTTAGAGGAGAGACAAGGTGATCAGTAGGGGACTTACTTAACTTCAGGCACCAGCAGAGGGAGAAGTCCAGAGGACATTTGGACCAAGGGGCTGACTCCTGAGAAGACAGACTGCTGATGTTGTTTGCAAGTCATGGATACATGTGTGGGATTTGAAGTCATAATGTTTCACAGATGAATGAAAAGCTACCTTGCTCCTGGGAGCCAGGAGTCCACTGCCGGATAGGGTTAGGTATGTAAACGGTAGGAATTCAGGGAGAGTGGTGCGACCCAGACATCACACACAGGCAGAGGGTCAGGTAAAGCTGGACAGGAACCAAAGTGCAGTGAGAAGTTGGCAGGTGGCTCAGAGAACTGCAATCCACGTGGAGAGCACAACAGGTGCGAAGGCAGAGGCTCGAGACAGCTTTGCCCGGCCAAAGACGCCTGCATCCTGAAGCATCTCCATGGGCCCATCGGTGAGAGGAAATAAGCAACCACCAGCCACTCCTTAGCGCATCCTGGCCCCAGAGGCCTCATTCCACAGTTAGGTCCACATTACGGTGACATTGTCCTTTTCGCATTAACTCACTTATTCGTTCATCCATGCGTGCATGCATGGCCCTTGCGTACAGCACATGTGTGAAGGTCACAGGACATCATGCAGGAGCCAGTTCTCTCTTCTTCCCATCATTGAACCCAGGTTCTCAAGCACCTTACCTGCTGAGCCACCTTGCCCAGTCCTAAAATTTTACACATTGTGAGCATCATGGTAGCTTTCAAACATACTAAAAACATGGAGAAAATGGCAGAGCAAACTCACATGTGACTGTCACCCAGGATCAACAGCGACTCACAATTCGCTAGTCTTTGTTCCAGACTTCATGTCTCCCACTTCGGTGGCCTGAGCATCATTTTGAAGTTTGCATTGTGAGGGAAGTAGGCAGAGGAGTATGAAGGACTCTGGTGGTTCTTTCTAGTCACAGAAATGCCACTCGGGGCCATTCTTTCTCTGCCTGTGCCCCCATCTGCTTAATGGCCTTCTACATGATTCTGAAGCAAATTCCTGACATGGAATCATTTCCCTCTAATTGATGTGCATCGAATAAGCACCAATTCAAAAGGTGGTATTTTCAATTCCCCAGGGACATGTCTGGCAAACCCAGAAAAATCCAATAACGGTGCATGCACTTTAGGAAAAAAAAACAGACGTTTGGGTTAGTTCAGATCTGAATGTTTTAACCAACTACATTAAATAAGCCAAGAGTGGATTAGGACCCAGGGCAAAATAGCTCTCACCTTTGTGTCCTCCCAACACACTGTGCCCACCCCGTGTACTGTCTCCCTGGCCAATTGCCAAGTTCCCACTTAGCACTGGCCTCATCAAACACCCAAACTGCACTCTTTAGGAGAAGGCAGAGTTGTGGGTAGAAACTTCCTGTGGGATTGGGAGAAGCAGGTGTGTGTGTGTGTGTGGGTGTGTGTGTGTGTGTGCGTGTGTATGTGTGCATGTGCGCACGCACATGTCCTCAGCTCTGTTGAGTGTCCATGGTGTGTGAGAAGTTTCATCCAAAGGAGAGAAAGTGGGAGAAGGGATGAAGTGGGAAAAGGAGGCAGGAAGAGGCTTGGGTAGGGAGAAGGAAAAAGATGAAAAGGGGTAAACAGAAACAAATGATCAGAACATCCATGCACACCAGGTAAAAACAGAAACAAACGATCAGAACATCCATGCACACCAGGTAAACAGAAACAAACGATCATAGAATGTCCATGCACACCAGGTGCCAGGGACCCTGGCCCACCCAATCCAGGCTCCTGGGAGAGGGGCTTTCTCCAAGGCCCAGGACCTCTTCTTCAGCCTGTTCAGTGAGTTGCTCTATGGGTGAGGGCAGTTAGGGGCAGGTACACATGGTGTATAAAATGAACATGCCACGGTCATAAGGAAGTTGGGCTCTGTGACAGCGGAGAGGCAGGCTCCTCCTGTGTCCTTACAGTGGTCTCCACCTAGACCTCAGCAGAATCCAGGAAACGGCAGTTCCAGAGTGGTGCCCTCCAAGGAAAGGGCAGAGAGGCAGCTGAAGGGCTTGCTGGGTGATAAGCAATGTGTTGTGAGGTGGCAACAGTTTCCCTCCCAGGGCCGGGTACCAAGCATGCCTCAACACTCTGCAGCTCGAAAGTGGCAGCACCAGGTGTGTGTGGGCCCCTGAGGAGATGGGGTGGAGTAGAGGGGTCCCTAGGTTTTCATATACCCACAGGGATTGTTTGCAGAGCCAGAGGTGGGGCAGGGTGGCGAAAGGCTTGGGCCATGGTGACTGCAGTATCTGCTAAGGTCTGTCTTCTTCCAAGTTGCCAATCTGGGGGTGATATCACCCATGGTGAGGAGAAAGCTGAGGATAGAAAACATTCATCCCGACTTTAGAGGAAAAGAGAGATAGGGGTGTGGCGGCTGACTCCCTGGCCTTCCTTCCCCAGGGGACGACAAACCCCAAGTTACAGAGGAACTCTAGAGGATTCCTCCAAGGATCTCACTGGTCCCTCTCAGCCGAGCGCACTAATCTGGGTGGAGCAGGCATGCCATCGGTAGAATTGCCACTTGTCTCTCCAACTGTGGCAGTTACTTATTATTAACCTTCTTCAGTCCTGTGTTCAACAAAGCCGGGAGCACAGAGCAATTCCTTCTGGCATTTGGTAGCATGGATTGCAAAGAGGCCTGTTGGTCCAGTGGGGACCTGACCCAGGGAAGGTGCTCTTTCTTCTTCCTAGAAAAGACACAGGCTGGGGCTTGGCTGGTTGATTGGAACAGACAGAATGACTAGTGGCCACAGGAGACATGGGGGTGAGGTCACCGGTGGTGTGGTTACCAAGATGTAGCCGGTTGGTAAGCTTACAGTTAAGGGAGGCAGAGCTAACTCCATACAGGGACTTCATCTGCAGCTAGTAACAACGGCACCAAACTCTTCTTAGACCCCGAGCATGATCACAGGCACTGTGCTAAGTCATCAAAGGTGGGTTCTAAACACACATTGTCTAATTCAAAAAACACAACAAGATAATTCCCGGTTTCAGATGAAGAATTCAATCACAGGGACCCAGAGATGACATCATTTGGCTGAGGTCATGTAGCTTCTGGGGCTAGGGTTGTGTTCTGCTTTTGTGAAGAAAAGGGAACACGCATTGCACTTTTCTGAGGGAAAAACTTGCTGATGTCAGGGTTTCTCTAAAGAAAGGACATTTCAGGGCTGCTGCTGACATCACCATCTGTTCAGCAAAACACCCCAAATGCTGAATTCACTCCCGTGTTCCTGGCTTCATTTTTTGGCATGTGGCACAGAAGTCCCAATCAAAACCCAATTACTAAACAGAGAAATTTGCTTCTCTGAAGGTTCATCTGTCGTGGAACTGGGAAGATGGCAATGGTCCTTGCCACTGAGTGTGAGAACCTGAATTTGACCTCTGGAACTCAAGTGGTGGGGAGAGAGACCTAACTCTGCAGATTGCCTTCTGACCTCCATATAGGTGCTGTAGCATGCTCCCTCCCTTCACCCTGCAAATAAATATTTGAGAAATTTTAAAAACAAGGAAGTTTGGTTACCTTGGAAATCCGTACCAGGGGATGCTTGGTTTGAAAAGCTGTTCTCTCTGTAGGACTTTGCTGTGATGTCACCAGGGTCACTGTGGCATCTTGGAAGTAGGAATGACAGATTCTCACCTGTTTGACTGACAATGGCCCCGGGAGATAGTGGAGATTACGTGATAGTGTTTTCTATGGCTCAATTCTGAAATTCCCCATATGTGGGGCCTTCCAGTGTTGGGCAGCCAGCATTTTCTCCAGCATCACCTTGGCATCTTACCCACTTGACACAAAGCGGATATTGTTGAAGAAAGCAGCCACCCTGGGATTGCTTGGCATCATCCCCTACCCGGCAAGCACGTGGGAGAAGGAACTTGCTCACTGAGAAGAGATTCTGTCATAATGTAGGCCTGTGTGGAGAAAAGATTCCTAGGAGAACGGCTTTGCTCAGAGGTGAGGATGGGGTGGGCTGAGGGAAGCGATTTCCTGGGGAAACCTGGCAATGCCACAGGATATTGCAAAAGCCTTATTTGGGCTTCATTGCTCATGTCCTTGCTCCCTCCCTCACTGCCATTGAATCTCACCCAAGCCTTTCTGCTGTTGCCCTAGCTTCTTGAACTTGTGTTGAACAATGGCATAGCTGGCCTGCAGCCAGTGTCGGGCATTCTGAAATTAGTGATGTAAAATTTTAGTCTCACTTTTTTTATTGTTGGCGGCTATCCTAGTCAGTGTTCTATTGCTGTAAAGAAGCACTATGACCGTGGAAACTCTTATAAAGGAAGGCGTTTAATTAGGGCTTGCTGACGGTTTCAGAGGTGGGAAGCATGGTAGCATGGAGGCAGACATGGTGTTGGAGAGGAGCTGAGAGTTCTGCATCTGGATACACAGGCAGCAGGAAGAGAGAAGCACTGGGCCTGGCTTCAGCCTTTAAAACCTTAAAGCCTACCCCCAGTGACACACTTCCTCCAACAAGGCCACACTCCCAATCCTTTCAAACAGTGCCACTCCCTAAATATATGAGCCTATGGGGACCATTCTTATTCAAACTACTGCAGTGGCTTTGTTTTATTGATTTAGAGTCCAAGTCTTGCTCTGTAGCACAGACTGGCCCAGATATTGAAGCAATCTTCCTGTTTCAGCTTCCTGAGTGCTGGGAGTACAGGTATTCAGAGCAAGGAATTGTATTTCTTATGAATAACATTTCCGTGAGTTATTTTTCTAAGATACGAACACTGGAAAGATGTGGGAAGAGCACCACAAGTTTGAGGCCAGCCTGGTCTACATAGAGGGTTCCAGGCCAGCCTGGTCTACATAGAGGGTTCCAGGCCAGCCTGGTCTACATAGAAGGTTCCAGGCCAGTCTGATCTACATAGAAGGTTCCAGGCCATCCTGGTCTACATAGAGGGTTCCAGGCCAGCCTGGTCTACATAGAGGGTTCCAGATCAACCTGAGCTGCAAGAAAGACCACATCCCAGAAAAGAATAAAACAACAACAACAACAAACTGAAATAAGAGGCCAGGAGAGATGACTCAACGGTAAGGCGCTTGCTGTGCAAGTCTGAAGATCTGAATTCTAGCCAGAATCCATGGAAAGGTGGAGAGAACTGACTTCACACACACTCTCTCTCTCTCACACACACACACATGCACACACATGCACATGCACACACATGCACACACGTGTGGGGGAAATGTTTAAAGTTTCTATTTCTGCGAAGAGACACCATGACCATGACAACTCTTATAAAGGAAAGCATTTGATTGGGGAGGCTTACATTTTCAGAGGTTTAGTACATTATCGTCATGGTGCAACATGGTGGCAGACCTGGTGCTAGAGCAGGAGCTGAGAGTCCTACATCTTGTGTAGGCAAAAGGAAGTGGACTGCCTCACTGGGCGTGGCTTGAGCATATATGACAAGATCTTAATGCCCACCTCCACAGTGGTAAGCTTCCTCCAACAAGGCTATGCCTCCTAATAGTGTCAGTCCCTTTGGGGTTTGGGGGCCATTTTCTTCCAAACCCCCACATGGGGGGAAGGGGAGGTTGATTAAAGAAAATTAAAACAAAAATGACTAAAATGACAAACCTTATGTTTCATGCTTTTGTGGGGGCAGGAGGGTTGAGACTGGGTTTTCACTATGGAGATCAGACAGGCCAGGAAATGGTAACAGTCCTTCTTTTGCTTCCTAGGCACTGGGATTACAGGTGAGAGTTGCTATGTCTGGTTTTGCTTATTTCCCACAGTAAATGACAGACAACAGCAACGTGGCCAAACGTTCATGTGGGAGTTTGGGTGGAGGGCTTGTGGAACATAATTATCTAATACTCATTTTATCTGAAACCTTTTCTTTTTTCTTTTCTCTTTTCCTTCCTTCCTTCCTTCCCTCCTTCCCTCTTTCCTTCCTTCCTTCCTTCCTTTCTCTTAAAGGTATATTAATTTTAAAAATTAACTTATGTGTATTTTGTCTGCACATAAGTCTCTGTACTGTGTGTCTGATGCCCACAGAGGACAAATGGGGGCACTGGATCTCCTAGATGTGGAGTTACAGATGGCACTGAGAATCAAACCTGGGTCCTCTGGAAGAGCAGCTAGGGCCTGCTGGGGTCCCAAACTGGGTCTTCACGCTTGTGCTTCATTCTCAGAGCCATCTCCCAGCCTCTAGTTTTTAGATAACGTTCTTCTTCCTGTTCCAGGATCAGATCCAGGCTGCCACATTGCATTTAGTTGTCACCTCTCTTCTGAGCTGTGAAAGTTCCTCATTTTGTATGACCTTGACATTTTACTGAATGTCATTTGCTTTGGGTTGTCAGTTTTCTCATGATCAGACCATGACTGTAGATTCAGGGAAGAATACCACAGAAGTAAAATGCTGTTTTCCTTGGAATTCATTTTAATATTTATATATATGTATGTATTGTAAATACATAGACAAAGAGGCACAGAAATACAGACATGCATACATATGGTTAGTATCTATCCATATATTTCCTGTCTCCATCCCCCGGGATGTCCTAGAAGCAACTGTACAATCATCAAGGAGCACTCCCAGCTCTCAGAAACTTGTTTCTAAATGCCCCCCTCGGGACTGGAGAGAAGGCTCAATAGTTAAGAGTACTTTCTGCTCTTGAGGATGACCCACCATGGTTCCCAGCACACAGTGGCCTATAATCGTCTGTAACTCCACTTCCAGGGGATCTGACCGCTTCTTCTGGTCTGTAAGGGCAACTGCACACACATGGTGCATACACATGGTGCACACACACACACACACACACACACACACACACACACACACACAGCTCAGGGAACAACAGAGAAGAAGGAGCAGAAGGAAAAGAAGAGATGGAAGATCGGGGAGAGTGCTGCTAAATGGCATCTTCTGGACAGAATGTGGCATTCATGCTTTTACAAACGCACTGCAGCTGTGGCTACCTGGGCACGATCAAGACGGCAAACATTCCAGCATGGATGGAAGGAGGCTCACAAGGCTCCACCCCCAGTTAAGGAACCACTGGCAGTTAATGGTTGATGGGGGAAAGAGGGTCTTTTTTTTTTCCCTAGGGGTGTAATCACTTGTAGGCTACTGCAGCTCAGGGGACGATGCTCAGGGGCAGCCTTAATTGGACTCAGTGTGTTATTTTTAAAAAGAAGACAAGGAGGAGACAAAGTTTGGAGGGAGAGATACAGGAAGGGTTGTAGGGGGCCGTGGGGAATGGCTATGACTAAAACATATTATACACATGTATGAAATTCCCTTTTTTCTTTTTGTTTGTTTGTTTTTCAAGACAGGGTTTCTCTGTGCAACCCTGGCTGTCCTGGAACTCACTCTGTAGACCAAGCTGGCCTCAAACTCACAGAGATCCACCTGCCTCTGCCTCCAGGGATTAAAGGCGTACACTACCACTGCCTGGCCTGAAATTCTTGAAGAACAAATGAAAACTATTTTTAACAAGAAAAGTAAAATAAAATATGGACAAGAGATACATTTTCTTTTTTTAACAATTTTATTTTATTTTTTAAATATTTATTTATTATGTATACAATATTCTGTCTGTGTGTATGTCTTCAGGCCAAAAGAGGGCACCAGACCTCATTAAAGATGGTTGTGAGCCACCGTGTGGTTGCCGGGAATTGAACTCAGGACCTTTGGAAGAGCCAGGCAATGCTCTTAACCACTGAGCTATCTCTCCAGCCTGAGATACATTTTCTTTACAGAATTCTTTGCAGAGCTGGCTGCTTCACAGAACGTCTGGAATGAAGAAAAGGGGAGCATGCTTGGGTGGCCTGTCTTTGCTTTGGTCTAGCAGAATTGTTATATATTTCTGGGAAGGAAGAGTAGGGATCTCCTGCCTCTACCTATTACCCTTAGTGATGGGAACCCGAGCCGTAGAGAGATGAGCCACCTGGCTAGAGGAAACAGACTCAGGGGAAGTTCACATTCTCTCTCACGTCTGTGTCCTCACCACATTGTGGATTGTGGGGATGAGGAGAGGATCACAGGTCTTCAGGAAAAACCTGTTGAAGTTGACTCAGCAGGCTTGAAAAGGTTTTCCCCTTCCCAGTCCATTCCTCTATGAACAGAGAAGAAGGGTGGGGGAGAGTTCCTTCCTACCTTTAACAGTCCCAAGTGAGCAAGATTAGGAAATGCCTAATGACTTTAGACACCTAGTTGGCACCTATGTGTCACAGCAGGGGTGACCACATCCAAAGGTGACTGGAGAGGTGTGTGCTTCAGAGCTGCCGTGGTAAGTGGCATCCTGATGACGCCTTTTGTTGTCCACACAGTACCTAGAACGCTGAGTCATGCTGCCTGCCTTGCTCAGGACGTGGGCACTTGAAGACTATCTGCTTGATATAAAGAAGGGATTGAAACTTTTCTTTCTTTCCTTTTAAGAAGGTTTTTTCCTTTCTAGTTACTGCTTTTGTAGTCTTCAGCAGAGTTCATGTAACCCAACCCAATTCTATCAGTGTTTACGGAATAAGTGAAGGGAGGCTCCCAGGAGAGACTTCACAGGAAAGCTCCTCGCCATCTCTGGAGTAGTACACAGGTGTGAGGGACTGTTCATAGCGTTAGCTGGTGCTCCGGCCTTGGGCAAGGTGCTTAACTTCTCTGTGCTCTAGCTTCTCCTAGTAATAGATAACTCTTGACTGCTGACTTGTGAAGTTGACATCATTTAGAACCTCTTCAAAGAGGGTGGGACCATCCCCTGGACTAGGCTCATGGACTGAGTAAAGAGGGAGAAAAGGAACACAAGAATTTGTTGCTCTCTTTCCTGGCTATAGACACAATGTGACCAACCCCCTTCTGGCCTCACTTTACCTTCCTTGCCATGATGGACCTCTGGAACCATAAACCTTCCCTACCCAAGTCACTTTGGTCTGGTATTTTTGGTAGCAACGAAACAAGTAACTAATACCCTCCATTGGAGACACTGGGTGCTCTTGGCTCGTTTTGAATTAGACTGGATGGTTTCTGAAACCCATTTGCAATCTTTAATTCTATAATTTCAGTACTTACTGGCTGTTATAAAAAGGCTTATGAGAATCTCTGGACTGATTCAGGTGACAAGCGTTTCGAAGACTACCATGTACTTGAGCTGGTCCCTGAGCTGACGTCTTCATATGACCGAAGCCCAGTTGATGAGTGGCTACCGGTGACTGGAACGCAGAGCTGGGAAACCTCTGAGGGTCGGTGATGTAAAGTCACAAGACGCTTGTTGCAGAGTGCAACATAGTGGTGCACATGCCAATATTTGCCACCACCCACTTAGATGCTCGAGACAATGTCCCCCTGGGACTTCTGGAGAAACCACTTGTCTGGGCTAGGATTTCTGAGCCATGAGCTCCGGGTTATGGTAACCCTGGTTACCCACCTGCCTTTTTCTTTACCAGGCAAATGCAGACCACTAATTAACTGACGGACTGGCTGATGGACTAGTGGGAAGTGAAAAGTAGACTCAGATATTCTAGTTCCCTAAGATTCAAATGGCACACCTTCTGGAGGAAAATGAGACCACAGAAATGTATAACCATTCTCTAAGTAAGACGAACCCATTTACCCAAGAATGTTACATGCCAAACACCACCAACATGCCAGGCAGCTCAACTAAACAGCATGACTCGGAGAACATGGATGGTCTTTTCTTTCCCAAAGATTCATTTCTATTTATTTTATGCATATGAGCATTTTTTTTTTTTTGGTTTTTCGAGACAGGGCTTCTCTGTGGCTTTGGAGCCTGTCCTGGAACTAGCTCTTGTAGACCAGGCTGGTCTTGAACTCACAGAGATCCGCCTGCCTCTGCCTCCGAGTGCTGGGATTAAAGGCGTGTGCCACCACCGCCCGGCACATATGAGCATTTTATTTCCATGTTAAGTGCATTGTGTACTTGCAGTGCCTTTGGAGGCCGGAAGAGGGCGTCGCACACCTGGAAGTGGAGTTGGAGACAGTTGTGAGCCTCCGTGGGGGCGTAGGGAACGGAACCCCAGTCTTCTGCAAGAGCAGCAATCGGTCTAGCCCCACAGATGATATTTTCATAATCACCCTTCCCCTTATATCCTTAAGAGAGGCGACCAAGCCATCCTCTAGTCAGTGTAGGTCCGTGAGCCTTCTTGTTTCCATTGGTCCACCCAAATGATGTGCAAATGGTAAGTTTGGGGTTTGCTTCCAAGAATTCTTGAAGGAAATATGTGAATGATGCTTATTACATCTCTTTGTACTCAGGGAAAGCCAGCCAGCCACAGAAAGACCTTCCCAGCTCTCACAACCCCCCTTCAAGGGTACACCCTCAGTGATCTGACAACCACTGACTAAGTCCCATAGCTTAACGGTTCCAGAACCTCCCAATAGTGCCATGATCTGGGGACCAGACCTTGAACACTTAGGCCTCTGGGAGACACTCCAGATCCAGCAGATCCCAACTGTGCTGTGTGTCGGAATATGTCCCTTCCCTGCTTGCTGGGTGTGTGCCAAGGTCTTTACACCATGGTGTGGGGGGGGGGTGTATACAAGGATGCTCCCGTCATACGTGCATCCCATGCATGCATCATGCATGGCTGGCCAGAAATATTTACTCCGAGAATCAAAATGACAAACCCTGCCCTTCTTGCCCTGCAGTTGGTCATCCCTCGCTTGACAGCACAGTCTTCCATCATTTCTCTCAGAGCCCGTCTTTCTCTGCTGTCCAGGCAGTTCTTGAAAAGGCTGAGCTAACGCAGAATGATTGCTTTGGGACTCGAAATAGATGTTTTTTTCTGTCCCACGTATGACACAGTGACTTCCTCAATAGAAACATCACTTTGAGAGGAACAGGACGTCCTTGCGGTAGAGCCAAGAAGGTCACATGACTAGACATTTGGGGGCCTCCTGGGACCTTGTTTCCCCTTAAGCTATTGGCAAGGACATGGCCATAAAAGACTGTTAGTGAGAGACTCTGGCCAGCAACTGTGAACTATTCCCTCTCAGGGTTTCAGTCCAGAGCGTTTCTGCCGGGGATCGCTGGCTGACGAATGAATGCTGGGAATGGGCATTGGGGAGAATTTGTGGAACATCTCTGATGATCACAGGGTGATGAACCTGGCAGGCAGGAGCTTCCACATGTGACGGACGACCAGGGAATCCCCATGACTGTTTTATCTCTGATCTCATGACACGCCTTAAAGGAGGTTGTAACATTTGGACAAGTAGCCCGATGTGCTGACTGGGGAGTTCCTTGGCCTGGTCTGGAGCCAGTTGGAATGGAGAATGGGAAGCGGAGGGAAGACTTCAGGGTCAGCCGAAAGATAAAGGCCTGTATGGAGGATGAGTCTCAGGCTGAACGTGGTCAGAGTTCACTGGGAAGAGACCAGGGGAGCATGTGGCTCAGACATCTGTGCAGCATCAGGGCTTGGGGAACTGAGGAAGGACTTCAAGAGGCCCCAAAGCAAGGGGAAATTAGCTGAGTCAGAAGTCGACCAGAGGAACCTGAGCAGGGGAACTTGGTGTGTGGAGTTCAGGGAAGCTTCATGCTGAAGAAACAGCCGGGTGTTTTTAGATTGTGACTTCCTAGTCCTGTGAAAACCTGGTAGGTTTTCACATTTATTTAGTGAAATCTTCCACCAGAATAAAGGCCAATGGGTGAATCCCCAGGCAGATTAGGAAAACCCTTCATGGGACCAGCAATTTTCTATGGCCACCTGTTACTGGCTGCTCACATCCAGTGCTCGAGACTTGATCCTCAGGGGGAGACAGGCAGTTAGTAATTAAAAAAAGTGGTATATTCCCTAAGAAAATAGTAACACGCAGATAAACCCAGAGGCCCCATGCTTTTGTCCTGTGGAAGAATCAGAGCTGACCATCAGCCAGGCGAGGTCACAGAATTTCAGTTTGTACCCAGGACACAGCAGAGGTCACACAGCCCGTGGGTGGGCATCAGTTGTGTAGGTTAGGATGTACAGTTGCTGTCAGTGGGGTCCACACTAGCTAGGTGAGGGAAGAGTTTGCGCAGGGATATTGGGGAGACCATAGGACTAGTAGAGAGTGGGAAGAACTTCTTGGCCCAACTTTTATGGCCCCGGAGCCACGCAGCCGGCCTGGCTTTGTAGGGAGCCGCTGGCACTGCCGACTTGAATTGTGTTTGTCTTTACTGAAGATGAGGTGTTACCTCCAACCAGAAATCTGTGGTACCTACTGTGACTTAGACCCACAAATGTGTCTGCCTCCCTCGTGTCTCCTCGTGAAGTTCTCTTCCATCTCAAAGTCTCATGTGGACATGTCTGAGTGGCGAAATCTAAGCTACATGGTCTGCATCCAGGAGCAAGAGACGATAAGAATGTTCACACGGGCTGGAGAGATGGCTCAGTGATTAAGAGCAGTGGCTGTTCTTCCAGAGGACCCGGGTTCAATTCCCAACACCCATGTGGCAGTTCATAACTTCCTGTAATTCCAGTACCAGGGGATCCAACACCTTCACACAGACATACATGCAGGCAAAACACAAGTGCACATGAAATAAAAATAAATAAATTATTTTAAAAAGAAATGTGCACTCGTGTGTGTATGTGTGCACATACACTTGCACACACTCACAAATGTCCTTTCAAGGCATAGAGATCAATAAAGGCTTTTGGGAAGTCACTAACGATGCGTTTACTGTAAGGGGTGTGTAGCCTGTGACCTGAGATACTCAAGAGAATGCAGTCAGTAGGAAGCACCCCATTATGTAGGTGAGTGATGGAGTCCCAGCTGAACCTCTCTCAAAATCATGAATTGATTAATTTTAGGCAAAATGGAAAAATTGGAAATGCTTGTGTTCTAGGTTCTTTACCAACTGGAGCAGTTATCGCTTTAAATAGTTTTAAATAGTATTTTATTTTATTTTTTGTTTTTTTCGAGACAAAGTTTCTCTGTAGCTTTGGAGCCTGTCCTGGAACTAGCTCTTGTAGACCAGGCTGGCCCCGAACTCACAGAGATCTGCCTGCCTCTGCCTCCTGAGTGCTGGGGTATTTTATTTTTTAATTTTTAAATAAATTTTATTATAAAAAGCATTGCAAATAAAAAAATCATATGTCAAGATGAAACCAGATCCAAAGTCTATATAACTCCATAAGTGGTGGATGCTACCATTTACTTTTTTACATTTACTTATTTTTATTTTTATTATTTGTATGTGTGTGTATTGCATATGCTACAGCACATGAGCAGAGGCCAGAGGATAATTTGTATGACTTGGTTCTCTCTTTTCATGTGGTTTCTGGGAGATGGAACTCAGGATGTCAGTCTTGGCTGCAGGCACCTTAACCCACTGAGCCACTTCACAAGCCTTATTACTACTTATTTATCTTGAAGATACTTCCAAAGAGATGTGAGCATCTCAGAGTGTTGTTTACACTTGGTAGTTCTAGTCCATTCTGAACATTGTGACCTGTAAGGACAGTTACCCATGGGACTGCGAGTCCTGATGCTATCCAGACCTTTCCCTCCCTGGTATAACCGCGGCCAAGAAGAACATACGCACAAGGTGAACAGCACAGGCAGGTGACCCAGGAGCTCAAAGGGCCCTGGGGCTTGGGGTAGCCAGGGTGACTTTGGAGGAGGCAGGAGAGGGTTGGGTCTTGGACGATGAGGAGGACAAGTGGACCTGGAGGGCAGAGCAGGCAAGTAAAGCTTTGCATGGGGG
The DNA here is from genome assembly GCA_004026605.1 of Ondatra zibethicus. NCBI lineage: Eukaryota > Metazoa > Chordata > Mammalia > Rodentia > Cricetidae > Ondatra > Ondatra zibethicus. The sequence continues at coordinate 42,094 of PVIU01007394.1, forward strand.
AGGGTGTGTTCAGAGAGGATCCTGGGAGGACAGTTAGTTCTAAGACAAGGGTGGAGGGTGGGAGGGACATGACAATGCCAGTTTTGAATAGAACTGAGGATGATAGTGAGAGAAGCTTGAATTGCAACCATACGCACGCCGGAGATTCTCGTCGGTGTCGTGGATTAGCCAGGACTGGTTTGGTTTCAGGTGACTGACCCAGCAGCTTTAACTTAAGATAAAAGAATTCATCCTTTCATCTCATCACAGAGCCCAAGGGCGTAAATTGGATACATGGCTAGATACAGGTTCTCAGAAGAGCTCGCAAGGATGTGAGCTTTCTCTCTGCACCGGTTTGTCTGTACTAGCGGCTTGCTCAGCAGGCTTTCTCTGTGTGGTGGTTCCTGGTGACTCAGGGCTGGTCTTCATCACAGCGCAGCGGTATTTGCCTAATATTTCCAGCATAATTCCAAAGACTGACTCAGCTTTCCCCCTGTTCTGCCAGAATTGTAACCATGACCAAGAGAATGTAGGATTTCTCACCAACTAGACTTGGCAAGTGACCCAAGAGGACAAACATAGCTGACCACATGAGAGAGCATCATTGGTACAGTGTGACTGTGACTGCATGTTTCCCCCAGGTACCCTGGTGAGTAATCTTAAAAGTGTTAAGAGTACTAAGTGGGTAGGGCTAGATGAAGACACATTTTCATGTGTACTCCCTGTCTCTTAGAATGCGAGGCTCTGAACTGCCTCAGGAACAAACCTCTTTTTATGAAGGCACCTGCTTAGGTATTTCATTGTCATAAAAAAAGACTAATAAAGTCACTGCACCAGATATTGTTGGTTCCTGCTGTCGTTAGGAAGTCTTCTTCAAAACTCTTGTTGTATCCCAGGCTGGCCTATAACTTGGCAATTCCCCTGCCTCAGCCTCTTGCGTAGCTGGGGTTAGAGGCTTCTTGAGGGAGGAGAGGCTGAGTCTACTACAGGCACACATGCCTAGGTCATTGCTATGTGCCCCCAATCCTTCCTTTTCCTGCAGGACTCGGAGCTAGGGCATGTCTTCAGCCTCTTTCACGGTTAGGTGGGGCTATGTGGCATGACTGTAACCACTGGAGTGTGGGGCAAAGTGCAGTGCACTACCTCAAGGCCTGGCCCCTAAGATCTCCTCCGCCGCGATCCGTTATCCTCTCTCTTGCCTATCGTCTGCTGGCTGGATGTTGTGATGCTGGTGTGGAGGACTCCAGGCCTTAGCTGAAGACACACACCACCATCTTGGAGGACATTGGGTCCCTAAATGACTGTGTTTTTCACTGTCCTATGACAGGATTGAGAAACAGATCTACACTGAGATCGGGGTGACACAGAACAGTCATTAGCTGCCGTGTTGCAGGGAACTACAGATCAACATGGGACCTGAGCATTTCCCAGTAGGGCAGAGTAGGGCTGCATTTTCTCTCCATAGAATGGAAACAGATGTGTTCACAGCCAGTGAAGTGGAAGAGAAGCAATTGCCAGGAAAGACCCAGGTCCCCGCTTAGTTTTGTGGTGACAGGGATATCTAAGGGGACAAATACACAGAGGCCAGACCTGGGGTTTGGTTAGGATCTGTTCTTACAGAACTGGCCACCAAAATCAGGAAGTGCAAGCTGACTTGAGGAAGGGCTCATGAGGGGAGCGTGGCAGGGGTCCAGGACTTAGCCTTCATCACCTTCTGGATTTGGGAGACGGTAGGATGAACGGAACGGGGGAAGGCAGATCTGAGCTGGAGAGAGAGGCAATGGAGACCCATAGCCATGGTGGGAGATGAAAGCCGGACACTGAAGAGATTGCATTTCCTAAACTGAAGACAGCCAGAAAGGATCCATTTCCCTTCCGCGTCACGTTTTCGACGTTTTAATAAATGTTACTGCATTTGGTAATATCATGGCCCTTTGCGTTCAAGGCCTAGACCCTGCTCTGTCTTGTTCACGTGCAGAGACAACAATCCTGTCCCTGACCAATATCCGTGAGGAAGAGAGGAGAACAGGCTGATGGGTTGGGAACCAGGTGCTTGCTCTACTCTGAAGCCAGGAAGGCTTTCCCTCTGGAGCTTTAGGACTGGTGATGAGGAGGGGGCCAGAGAGGCCTCTAAGGGGAGATCAGAGGTTTGTTGCTGAGAACAGCAGGAAATGGAGCCAGGTGGCAGGGCAGCAGGTGTTCCAAGAGCCAGTCTCTCATCTCTGGTCTCTCGCAGGAGGATGGCTCTGGCAGGCTCTCCACTTACACGGTTTACTGTTTCTCTCCTCCAGCTGTGTACCGTGAATGGTCTTTGGATTTCAGCTTCTTGGGTGGGAGCTGGGAAATCTCCAGGCCACAGCCACCTTGGCACCAGAGAGGTTAAAAGGTCGAAGCTAGTTTACAGAGGGAGAGAATGTGGCCTGGGGTCTGGTTTTTTTGTGTGTACCAGACTCTGTGCCCCTTCCTGGCTCATCTCTTTTCAAGGTGGGTGCCAGGAGAAGACTCAGAGTCTGCTCGCCAGTGCCTAGGCAATGCTCAACAAATAGCATCTGTAGGTGACTGCTGAATGCCTGTCTGCTTCCCAGGCACTGTGCTGGATTCTATGCTGGCATTATCTCCTGAGTCCTCTGAAGCCCACACTGGTTTGCCCACAATAGGCTCTGGATCCAACTTCAGTTGGTAAGAAAAACCGAGAGTGGAGGCCAGAGGTACTCTGTCCCCATTTCTCCTAGCAGGTCCTGGGTGTTAGAAGCCCTGAAGGACAGATAAAGTTAGCAGGCTGTGGAATTCACAAGGTCAGGTGTTGGGGGGGCACCCCCAGGCTGCTGTTAATGGCACCATCTGATGCCAGCACTTCACACCTTGCCTGGTGTAATCGTCCTTGGGGGTGCAGGACAATCACAGCCCCCAGAATTCAGAAGTTACCAACAAGACAAAGAGGAGAGCTGACTGTGGCTCTGTGGGGGTTTGTTTGCCTTGCTCTCCTCCTTCTCCATCTTTCAGGTTCAGGGGTGGAGAATGGAATGGGGTTTGGCCTGGCCAGAGGCCTCAAGGAGAACTAGAGTTCAGGGTCCCGCTTCTTAGCCTAGGCTCCTTTCCTAGGCATGAGTCTTTGTAGGTCTGTCTGCACAGTACATCCCCAAAGCCAATGGCCTGTCTGTCTGATGTCGAGAATGCACTAAGTTTTGGGAACCAAGAGCGGCTTAGACTGGCTCAGGAGACTAAAGTTTCTGGGGTGAATGCTCACTGTCCAGCTTTGATACAACGTGTGGGGGTGGGGAGGGCTCTTTTCCTCCTTGGTTTGAATCAATCAACCTTCCAATCTTCTTTTTCTTCTTTTGCTTTCTTCCATTCCCCCTTTTTCTTTGCTTCTGAGATGTGTATTTCTTTGTTTTGTTTTTTTGGTACTGGGGATAGAACCCAGGGCCTTGAGGTTGCTAGGACTGGCCTGTGGGTACATCTGTGGGGCATTTTTTTGTTGTTGTTGTTGATTGATGTGTAAGGGCACAACCCACTGTGGGTGGTGCCTTCCCTAGGCAGATCCACCATCCAGCCTTATTCCAATCCCCTTCACTGTTCATTTAAAATAGATTCCTTATCCCTCAACTTTTTTTTTGACAATTAACAAGCGTGTGTTACACACATACTGAAGACCTGTGACTAGTGACTATGAAGCCACACCCACACAGATTAGGCAGACAGACAAAGCCCCTGACCTCTTGGGATTAGAATCTGGAGGCAGAATAAATCATTCAGTCCAGGGTGGGACCCATTTCCGAGTTCTTAGCGTAGCCTAGCTGAGCTTCTACATACCCGTGGTAGAAAGCCATGTAGAACTTGTTAGAATCATAAAATGTAACACAGGCATCTGGAAGCTCTCCTGCCGATCCAGACCACCCCACCCAACTCCCACCCTCCATTCTATTCAGGGGCCTGCGTTACTGAGCTGGGCTTTCTCTGGCTGTTGTGTGTCTAAGGTGACAGCTGGTAAATATTCTCGGAGGCCACCTGTTCTCAGAGGATGGACCCAGGAGGCCAAACTCATCCTCAGCCCACCCATGCTTATGGTCTGGGCTTCAGGAGCACAGAGAGAGCAGGTGGGCAAAGGGAGCGCTGAGTCTGTGGTAATTCCCTTGGCTCCTCCTACATGGTGTCAGCATGACTCCACTCCCTGGCCTTGCTATGTGGTTTGGACACACTTGCCAAGAGCTCTGCTTTGTGTTATGAAACCATCAGCTATTTCCTCATACCTTCAGGGTCCTAACGTCACTGTTTATGCTCAGCAGCCTGTGAGACCATGTATGCAGGAGGTGGCCAAGTGTTAGCGGCAAGAGGAGGAGAGGGCATGCACACAGCTGTCTTTATGGGAGTTGAGGTCAAGGAGGAGGGGAGAGCCTGCTCACACGTGTCTTCGTGGGGGCAGGGGACACTTCTGATCTTAGAAACACGGCAGGGGTTTTTAGTTAGGATTGGTGGACACCGTGACAACCTAGAGTGACTCTGGACTGGCTGAAGGGACACAGTCCTGCACACTGACTTAGAAGGGGTCTATCCTATGAATCTGATTGGCTTGACCTTTCTTTTCATCCTGCAGTTCAGAGAGGTGAGGTAACTAAATTTCAGTATCTTAGTCCTGTCCCTTAAATTACTGTGCTTTCAGCTTCAGCTAGCTTCCTTTTCTTGTTTGCTTTTGTTTTTTTGAGACAGGGTCTCTCTGTGTAGCTCTGGTTGTCCTGGAATTCGCTCTGTAGACCAGGCTGGCCTCAAGCTCACAGAGATCCGCCTGCTTCTGCTTTCCAAGTGCTGGGATTAAAGGTGAGGGCCACCCCACCACTGCCCAGCCTCATCTTCCATTTTAACACTCAATAGTCCTTTCATTGCATGCAATATAATTAAATACAGACACATGCATTTAAAAAAAATCGCATGCCTGTATTTTCAAAAGTATAAACAGCAGTGTCTTGCTACATAGCATGGCTGGCCTTGAACTTGTCATCCTTCTGCCTCAGACTTCTGAGTGCTGGTATTACAGACATGTACCACTTCATGCAGCATGAGCAGTACTCTTTGACAAAGGTTGTTATGTTCTCAGTAGCTGGAAAGGAAAGAGATAGAATTCTCTCTAACATCTGTGTCACTTCCCTGGAACGACCTCACAACCCTGTGCTCCTGAGGACAAGTTCAAACCTGACCCTGTTACACCAACCAGGATAACCAGGCTGGCTTTGAACTGGTGATTTTCCTGCCTCAGCCTTGTGAGGATGGAGATTATAGGTGTGTGCCTCCACACCTGGCTGAAATAGTGTTAATGTCTGAGCCACACCCTGGGACCCTGTGTGTGTGTGTTTGTATCTCTTGGTGCGTGTACAAATGCACACACAAGGGGATATCTATTTATTTATTTTGTTGTGATTGCTTTTTTACACCCAGAGCTTAGATGAATGTGGAAGAGACCATTTCTGAAAGAATCTGTCCATTTGTTCCAATAAACACTTGTTGAAAGCCTTGTATTCGAGGCCCAGACATTACTCATTCCCAGAGGTGTCAATGTTCCCAATTCTTTCCATCTTGAGTATGTAACTGTGTAAGACACTGAATAGGAATTTTCTGGCTTCCCATACAATACCAGAAGTTCAACTGTCCAGTAGTTATTGGAACTGGGAATGCATTTGCTCATGAACAGAATGTTATATGATGGCTCCGAGGTTTAGTTAATCCCTGAAACTTATTTATAGATGTATAAATGAATAGATGAAATGTATAGATGAAATCCTACCCATATGGAATTAATGACAAAATGAAGCACTGCCTTTTAGTACAATCAGTGCTTCCATATAAAGTATAAAATTAGGTAAGAAATCATTTTGAATGGGCTTGCATGCTAGCATTGTGGGGGGATGGACTTTGCACATTCTGGGGAAAGGGATTTGGATATAGTCTGGAGCAATGGTTTTCAACCTGTGGGTCACAACCCTTTTGGGGTTGCATATCAGATATTTACATTATGATTTATAACAGTAGCAAAAGTTACAGTTATGAAGCATCAATGAAATAATTTTATGATTGGAGGTCACCAATTATTAAAGGGTTGATGCACTAGGAAGGTTGAGAACCACTGCTCTAGATGCTGTGTGTATCGTGGTCTTCTTGTGCACAGGTGACTTGTATGGCTTTGTATGGCTGTGTATGGCTGTATATCTGTGGCTTCACTAGCTCTACTGTTTTAACAGTAGACTCTAGCTTGAGATTTTACTCACAGATGAGTAGTTAGAAGGAAGGGAGAGACATTTTCCTCCTAGGTTACTAGGTGTGCATTGGAACAGGGAAACAAAGAAGTGGCTTGTATAGCTTAAAAGAGGTGTGTCCTGGATGGATTTATGTCACCTTGGCACAAGACAAAGTCATCTGAGAGGAGGGAACTTCAATGAAGAAAACGGCTCCTTAAGATCAGGCTGTGCCTACAGCCTGTAAGGCAGTTTCTTAATTAATGAGTGATGGGATGGGGGAGCACCAAGCCCATTGTGGGTGGTGCCACTCCTGGACAACATGAGAAACTGTATTAAAGAGTTGCAGCATTAGAAAGGTTGGGAACCACTGGTCTAGAGCAATAGAGGGGACTAGGAAATGTCAGATGAGGCATGAGCTACACTTGTCCAAAAGGCAACATTGTGCAGTTGGTTATAGTAGCATATGCCTGGGTTATAGTGGCATGTGCCTGGGTTATAGTGGCATATGCCTGGGTTATAGTGGCATATGCATGCAGTTCCAGAATGCAGCTGACTGAGGCAGGAGGATTGTGAGCTCAACACCACCAGGGGCTACATAGAGACTGCCTCATATACATGCATGCATGCATGCATACAAGTTATATATATACACACATATTTACATATATGCATACACACATCAAGTCAGTACTGTAGGCAAAGTATGAGCTAGCCCAAGATAGGGCCATGTCTCAGTTTACCTTTCTGTTGCTGTGATAAAAACATGTCTGAAAACAGTCTGGGGAGGAAAGGGTATATTTGGCTCATAGGTTTCAGTCCACCAGGAAGGAAGCCAAGGCAGGAACTGAAGACAGGAACTAGGAAGCAGGAACCGAAGCAGAGACCACAGAAGAACGCTGCTTACTGGCTTGTGTTCAGCTACCTTCTTCTACAGCACAGGCAGTACAATGCCCCACAGACATGATCACAGGCCAGTTGAATGGAGGCAATTTCTCTCTTTCCTTCCTTCCCTCCCTCCGTCCCTCCCTCCGTCCCTCCCTCCCTTTCTCTCTTTCTTTCTTTCTTTCTTTCTTTCTTTCTTTCTTTCTTTCTTTCTTTCTTTCTTTCTAATGATTTATATGTGCATTGGTGTTTTGCCCACACGTGTGTGTGTGTGTGTGTGTGTGTGTGTGTGTGAGATCCCCTGGAACTGGAATTACAGGTAGTTGTGGCCACCCTGTGGGAGCCCGGCTTTGAACACCTGAGTCGTCTCTCCAGCTCCTGGAGGCCATTTCTTAACTGAAGTCCCCTCTTTGTAGGTATGCCAAGTTGACAGCTGAAGCTAACTGTGACTGGCCAGAAAGGTCCTGATGACAAGTGGGTCTGTGGTTATTTTTTGTCAGCTTGACATAAACTGGGGTCACTTGAGAAGAGAGGAACTCCAGTGAGGAATTGTCTTCACAGATTGGCCTGCAGACATGTCTGTGGGGCATGGTCTTGATGAATGATTGATGTGGGAAGGCCCAGTGCACTGTGGGTAGTGGGTGTCACCCCTGAGCAATGATCCTGATTTGTATAAGAAAGTAGGTTGAATAAGTGATGGAGAGCAAGCCAGTGAGCAGTGTTCCTGTGTAGTTCCTGCGTAGTTCCTACATAGTTCTTATGTAGTTGCTGCACAGTTCCTGTGTAGTCCCCGCATAGTTCCTGTGTAGTCTCCGTGTAGTGCCTGCGTAGTTCCTGTGTAGTTCCTACATAGTTCCTGCATAGTTCCTGTGTAGTTCCTGCATAGTTCCTGCATGGTTTCTGTGTAGTTCCTACATAGTTCCTGCATGGTTTCTGTGTAGTTCCTACATAGTTCCTGTGTAGTTCCTTCATAGTTCCGGCATAGTTCCTCCTGAGTTCCTGCTCACTCATCAGGACATGTAAGCCAAAGAAGATCTTTCCTTCCCAAGTTGCTTTTGTTCGCAGTGTTTATCAGGCCAATAGGAAGTAAACCAGGACAGTGGGAAAAGGAATGAATTCGGAATGATAACTTTTTATGAAAGAAAAGAAAATAGGGTAGGGAGGAGGCATGGCCACTCCCTGGAGCTGCCCACAGGGACACTGAGCCTCTCCGTGGCCTCGACAAAGTTGAAGCAGACAGAGTGGCACTCACCTGGCATCCCAGGTTAAGAGACAGCTGCCACAGACTCAGCCATGCGCTTGCTTCTTCAAATGTGCTTTGGGAAAAGGAAGCTTGTCAAGGGGACCCTGAAGATCACAGACCTCCCCCCACTTCAGTTCCAAAGTGTGTCCTTGAATCACGTCAGCTATGATCTGAACCCTGTCCTTTGGCCTCCTGTGGAAATGCTTTCAATAAACTCACTCTGTTCAGAAGTCACAAACCCCAGTGAGGGACATTTTAAGAGACAGCCAGTGGGATGCCTCGTCACAGTGCAGCTACTGTGAGAGAATTGTTTTCTCTTTGCTTTGCTTTTGTAAGGACCGGCGTAAGAAACATCTCTTAGGTCTTCTCTCTAGGGGTTGTTGTCGTTCTCTAACACTTACCATTTATTTCTGGATGATGTAACCCACATTTTAAACCTTCCCCCCATTCTTTTGCTTAACTTGCCAGGAAGCTCATGTTCAAATCTACAGCTTCATCTTGAGCTACTGTACAGACTCTTCCAACCTCGGAATAGAAATTTCTTCCTCGGCTTCTTCACCTGGTCCCCCCTCCCTCCTTAATCTCCTCATTTACCTTTGTTAAGTTATTTCTTGAATGAGGTGGTTAAATAAACACAAAGGTGGCGACGGGGCACTGACTATGGAGAACCTGGTTGGTGAGTGTAGCTGGGTGGGTTTTGAACAACAGGCTATTCATAAGTACAGGGGATTTGCAAGGAACTCTGGAAGTACCTGTGCTATTTATAGTTGCATTTTTAACAGAGTCTTGAATCTGCCGAGTGGTGAATATGCGCCATTCTAACTGGAATGGCAATTATCAAATTCCTTAGGAGTCCATTTGGCCAAGGCACGGAAGCACCTCTGCACTCAGGAGCAGGAGGCTCTGAGCGGAGCCATTTTCTTTTAAGGTTAATATCTTCATGTGCCTATTCAAAGATCAAAGCTCAGACACTCAGCCCAAACAACTTTTTTTTTAAAATCTATTTATTTATTATGTATACAATATTCTGTCTGTGTCTACCTGCAGGCTTTCAGGTGGTTGTGAGCCACCATGTGGTTGCTGGGAATTGAACTCAAGACCTTTGGAAGAGCAGGCAATGCTCTTAACCACTGAGCCATCTCTCCAGCCTCCAAACAACTGATTTTGCACATCTGTGGCAACACTGGACGCGATCCGCAAACCACCGAGGACTGAAGAAAGCGAAGAGACAAGGAATCAAACCCTTATAAAAGACAGTCAACGCACAGAATTCTTTCACTTAGCACTCAACACCAGCCTTGCGGCCTTCCTAGTGGTCCTTTCTTACCAACGGGAAAAGAAACCGTCTAAGCCTGGGAATGGTCTGAATGGGGGAAAAAGAGTTTTCAGCCAGAGCGTTAGTTGATAGCAGGTCTTCCTGTCCCCATCAGATGGGCATTCCAAATAGGCAAATGCACCCCACTGGCGTCAGCGACTGGACGGTGTGAGTGCCGGCAGTCCTGTGCCTGGCAGAAAATGCTAGCAGTGGCCTCCCACAGGCCCTTGGTGACTGCTCACTTGGTGGGGATCCTGTGAGCTCTTCACATGGCCGGGGTCTGCAGTCCCTCCTCTTCCATCCTTCGTCTTCCGCAGGCTCTGGGCCTCTGCATCCTTTCCGCAGTGCCCGCCCTCTCAGCGTTGTGCTCTTTCTCAGCCTCGGTTTATTTAGTTATTTTTATTATATTTCTTTATTTGCTTGTTTGTTTATTTATTTATTTTGGCTTTTCGAGACAGGGTTTCTCTGTAGCTTTGGAGCCTGTCCTGGAACTAGCTCTTGTAGACCAGGTTGGCCTCGAACTCACAGAGATCCACCTGCCTCTGCCTCCCGAGTGCTGGGATTTTAAGGCGTGAGCCACTACTACCCAGCCTATTTTTATTTTTAAAAGCTGTATTTATTGCTGGGTGTGGTGGTGCACACCTTTAATTCCAGTATTTGGGAGGCAGAGGCAGGCAGATCTCTATGAGTTTGAGGCCAGCCTGGTCTACAAAGTGAGTTCTAGAACAGTCAGGGATACACAGAGAAACCTGTCTCAAACAAAACAAAACAACAACAACAAAAAAAAGAAAAAAGAAAAGAAAGATACATTATTTATGTATTTTATGCATATGGAGTTTTGTCTGCACACCAGAAGAGGGAATTGGATGGCATAGGACTATAGTTTTAGATAGTTGTGAGTTACCATTTGAGTGCTTGGAATTGAACTCAGGACCTCCAGAAGAGCAACCAGTACCCTTGACTACTGAGTTATCCCTCTAGCTCCATCAGCCTCTGTTTTTTTAAAGTCTGGTCACAGCCACTCTCTGGAACTCTTCAGTCACCTTCTGCCTGCTGGGTGTTCCTAGCCTGGTACTGTCCATGTAGGTGAGGTTGGCCTTGAACTCATAGAGATCTGCCTGCTTTCTGAGTGCTGGGATTAAAGGCATGTGCAACAATTCCCAGTGAAAATTATCTGTTTATTATTCTAAGAGCTCAGCCCACTTTACCTGTGCTAAAACACTGTACGTAGGCAATAAAACCACCTGGGAGGAGGTTGTAATGGAACCCGGGTTGCAGCACCCAGATGCTTAGTCAGTCATATGTACACACAGCCTTCTGTCTGCTAACTACAAATTTTTTAACTTAGTACTGAGCCTGCCTGTCACAGCCGTCATGGGTGGTGGAAGTGTGTCTCTTGACCTGACTGAGGACACCTGCAAGATGGTGGGGACATCTGAGGAGCAGCTGAAGTTGTCACTGCCCCAGTGTCATCCTCTGGAGTCGTTACAGTATGCCTGGGACAGCTGTGACTGAACCGAGCTTCCCAAGTAAGAGCTGTCAGCAGGACATCCCCTCAAACAGAAGCAGCCGCTTTTGCAGTGGCCGTGACAGCTGTAGCAGTTTCTGCAGCTGGACTGAAATCTTTCTGGGCATCAGTGCTGGGTCAGAATCTCCTTGAGCAGCCATGAGGTATCCAAAGCAACCTCTGTTCTTATAATGACAAGCTTCCCTGACTGCAGAAGAAGTTACCAGTTGATTGACAGCCTTGGAGCTTCCAGGAGGGCACAGTGATGCTGCGGTCACTGCTTTCCCTCTGGAACAGCCCAGCCAGGTGGTGAGACCATGGAGACAACAGTGGCAGTCTCCAATATGGTTCCGTCCCTCCTAGATCTGGATTGTCACCTAGTAGCATTCTAGGCAGTTGCCAGTGTGTCCCGGTATAAGAAAGATCCCATAGCTGTGCGGCTGAGGCTGTCCTTGAACTCCTGATCTTCCTGATGCCACTTTCAGAGTTCAGGAACCATAGGTATGAACCATCATGTCCTGTTTCCCCACCCCCTACTTTTTGTTTTCTTCTTCTTCTTCTTCTTCTTCTTCTTCTTCTTCTTCTTCTTCTTCTTCTTCTTCTTCTTCTTCTTCTTCTTCTTCCTCCTCCTCCTCCTCCTCCTCCTTCCTCTTCCTCTTCCTCCTCCTCCTCCTCCTCCTACTTCTTCTTGTTCTTGTTCTTCTCCTCCTCCTCCTTCTTCTATTATTATTATTATTGTATATTTGTGGAAAATGAGAGTGAAACTATAGAATGCACTCCGCAGAGAAGGAGTGGGCTTGAGCAAGCATGGTACTCAAAGCCTTATCTTTTCTGTTGAGACAGGGTCTCACTAAATTGCTCAAACTGGCTTTGAACTTGTGATTCTTCTGCCTTAGTCTCTTGAGTTGCTGGGATTACAGGCCTATGTCACTAAGCCTGCTAATTGTGGATTTCAGAGGCGCTAACAGACAGGATATTTTTTGAAAAAGTATATATTATTTTTCTGTGTATGAGTGCTTGCCTGAAAGTGTGTATGTGCGCCATATGTTTGGATGGTACCCACAGGGGGCAGAAGAGGATGTTGGATGGGTATGAACCATGTGGGTGCTAGGAACTGAACTCAGGTCCTCCGCAAGAGCAACAGTGTTCTTAACTGCTGAGCCATCTCTCCAGCCCCCAGAAGGGATTTCTAACATTTCTATCCCAGAGAAATGAGAAACCATGGAAGTGATGGTTGTGCCCAGCACCCCGATCTTATCATCACCCACTGTGTATATGTGCTGAAATAGCACACTGGGCCCAAAACTACCTATGGCAACTATGTGCCCATTAGATTTTTATTTAAAATTTTAGAGTTTGTAGTGATTATTTCTGAGTTATATAATATGAGGGATTGTTTATCTTCTGCTTGGTTCGACAGCCTGGTTTCCCTGCCATGGATAGAAGTCATGATATGGCTGGGCAATATGCTGGAGGAAAGCAATATGATAAAGAAGGAAATCCTGCCCAGTGAAATTGCCTCAACATTAACTTCCCTATTAAAACAGGGTGTTGGGCAAGATGGCCTATGCCTGTAATCCCAGAACTCAAGAATGAGCAGAGGCAAGAGGGCCCCAAGCCTGGGCTAGCTGGTGAGCTCTAGGCCAGTAAATCTCACATATAAATGTGCATATGTATACATACATATACATTATATAAAATAATATGTACATAACTTTGTGTATTATAAGTTGTTGCCTTGAGTTCAGGGCCAGGGTCCATAGAAGGATATATTTTAAGTCTTAGAATCCACTTAAAGGATCTGATCTTGTGGTTCTGTGACCAGAGATGGGGACATCACTCACCTTCTGCTCATTCCTGTGGGGTAGCCTGTCCCCAGGAAACATCTTCATTCTCCCAGTTCTTCTCTCCCCACTAGATGTGGTGTGGAAGATGTTGCCAGGCTAAGTTGCCAGGCATGGTTTTAACTGAATGTTGGAAGGTCATTGAGCTAACGAGTGCCAGCTAAGGAGTAAGTCATCCCACTCAGTGTAAGGCGAACAGCCTTAAGGCATGGGGGGGGGGCTGCACATAACAGCGAGGCCTTTCAGGATGCCCACAGTGCCTTCCCACATGTACTTGGAAACCCAGACTGACACCTCTGGGCAGCTGTGGGAAGGGTCCCCTGTGAGAAGAAACCTGTCACTTAAACGTCAGTGACTCCTTTTTGAGGTCCTGTTCTGGTTAGGAGGGGAACTGGGGGGGGGGATTAGTTGGTGGGATGAAGTGACATTCTTTCTGTATGCTCCCTTAATCTCCCATTGCTCCAGGTCCCCACAGACGGGCATGTCCTGGCAGATGCCTGGGGTCCTGGACAGAGGAGGACACAGTTCGTGAGCATCTGTTCTGTGTGAGGCATGAGTCCTGGCTTCTGGAGCCCTGCCCCAGGACCTTATAGGCTCTGGGGAAGACTGGCATTGGTATTTGTAAGTACAAACAGTGTTCAGTTCTCCAAAGGGAAAAGACAGAATCCCTGCGGACTATACCTGAAGCCTAGTTCATGCTACTCTGGAGAGAATGGCTGTCTGAAGAGCTGCCGTTTAAGTTGGAAACTGGCCGGAGGAGGTCGGAGCCAGAATTAGTGTGGGAGAGAGTACTCCAGCGGAGGGGAAAGCGTTTGTCTCACCTCCAGCCCACGAGACACAGCCTCCCACAAAGAACCAAAGGAGCCCTTCTTAGCTAAAAATAAGTTGTCCCTGCCAGGAGAGGGTCCCCAGAGAGAGACCCCAGAGACGAGTCTATAACTCCTTCTGTGTGCCACCCCACAGGATACGCAGGCCTGGTGGTCCCAAATTGTGGCTCCAGACCTTGCCCAGCTAATTTCACCTCCCTGGAGCGTGTCTCCAGCGTGGCGCAGCTCCCAAGCTGGGCGCCCGCCAGTCAGTCTGGCCAGGCAAGGAACTATTTTGGGAATTTTTATGATGGAACAATATTTTTTGGGTAAACAACGGAGAGCTGTTAAGCGGGGATGCTCACCCCTAGCTCCTGGTTCACCTTTCTCCACGCGGAAGTGTCACAGAGGCGGTACTGTCAAAGAGGGACGATATCCCCGGGGCTGCCTACTGCCCTGCACACGCCTCATCGTTTCTCCAGGGTAAATATTCATAGAAATCAATCAGTTCCAGGCCTGGTATTCCTTGGAAACAACACCCTTGGTGTAGCCCGGGGTGATGGTGGGCTGGTCCCAACCCCACGAACCCCTTAGGGCCTTAGACTCAGCTGGACTCAGAATGCCAGCCCTGGAGGAGACCTTGGAAGACAGTAGTCTTCTCCTTTCTCACTTGAGATAACCAAGGCTTTCTCGAAGTCACTAGCGAATCAACTTCAGGGGAGGATGGAGTCTTAGCTGTCAGCCACTGACTCTTTTCTTTTTTCAAGGAGAAAAAGGCAAAGTCAGCAGCGAGAGTGCCAGACACACCCCGAGAACAGAGAATGTGTTGAGTCCCTGGGTACCGACCACTCCCCACCTCACGGGAGCACCAGTCCTCCGTCAAGGTCTTGACCGGACCCAGCAACCTGGCCTTCCTGGGACCAACAACCAGCGTCACTTGCGTCCGTTCCTGCTGGGGAGGCCAGGACTCCCTGTGTTCTGAGAGTCAGCCCCTACCCAAGCCTCATTTCTAAAGTGCTTTAATATCTCTCATTCTACTCTGTGGCCCCAGAGCATCACGGGAAGCCCTGGGTCTGATTTTCTCAGACTTCCCGTGCTTATGTTTTGATGTTTGAACTCAAGGAAAGATTATTAAGGCCCCCGACTGAAAAGAATAACAATTGTTAGCCGGTGGCTGGGCTCAGTTGGTAAAGTGCTGGTGTGGGAGAGTCCTCTCCCGCCATTCTCTTACAGGGCGGATGAGACCCATTGGAGAAGCACCTAGGAAGCAGCAAAGGGAGCTCTGCATGAGGATGGCAGTCACGCCTGTGGCCTGTACGGTGAGACAGTGTGCTTAACTTAAGCCTTGACACTGCAGCAGCGAAACCTATTGAAATTCATTCAGCAGACATAACAGGATTGACTAATTTTCTGATACTGGTCTTGGATAAGTCACTTTTGTCTGGGTGGAAGCAACTCTGCCTGAACTCTGCGTCTTCCCTCTCCAAGCCTGCCAAGGGGCAGCTCCTCCCCTTGAGATGCTCAAGACCCCGCCCACAGGGTATTTAAGAAAGGGGTCTCTAGCTCTGCGGTATGGTTTCTCCTCTCCCCTCCCACCACCTGGGGATTGCTTTGCTCATTAAACTAGACCTTTAATTCGGCCTGATCTGATTTATTTCTTTGGCAGAGAGACTTAATATCAGGGTACGGAAACCTTTCAACTTTGTCTTTGCAGGTCTCAGTTCCTGCATCTGTAGGGCGGGATGCGGTACCTCTTTTCCTAGCGGCCATGGGAAGACTCTAAGTGTCGCAGAGGTGGCTTGGATTAGGAAAACGAATTGAAGAGCAAGATCAAGGTGTGTGGGGAGCATCTTCAATGAGAATAGGTGTCAGTCTCCTGCTGCCGAATAGTTGTTTACTGCTGTGTGAAGATGGGTCACTGTGATTGGTTTAATACAGAGCCGAATGGCCAATAGCAGGAGAGATAGGTGGGATTTCTGGGGAGAGAGAAGAAGAGGAGGAGGAATCTATGCATGGGGATTACACCAGAGATGCCAGGGAGACATGAAGAGGTTGGACATATAGTACAGAGTAGAGGTAAATGAGCCATGTGGCAGAATGTAGACCTAAAAAAAAATATGGCTTAATTAAGTTATAAGAGCTAGTTGGGAAAAAGCCTAAGCTAAGGCCAAGCTTTCATAATTAATAAGAAGTCGCCACGTATAAAAGGCTGGCGATTCAAAGAAAGTCCGGTGAGAAAATTTACTACAGTCTCCCATCACCGCACCTCTTCCTCCTCAAGAGCTTGTGAGGACCTAGATTATTCTGACAGTCCAAGTTAATCAGAGCTAGGGTAGGCCCTGTGGCCATTCACCATCTGCCCGGACACAATTCTCCCCTGCCTTCCATGCGCTCAGGAACTAGAGTTTATCTTGGCTGTGATGGGCCAGGCCTAAGGGAGTAGTCCCGACAGAAAGCTCTCATACAATTGTAAGGATGGAATGTGCTGAACCCAGTTGCGTCTCATTAAAATGCCATGCAGGGTGAGCGTTTGAATTTCATATTCACGACGCTTGAATGTTTTAATTCACACGGAACACATAAGCACTGAGGCGCAATAACTGGCAGGGCCTGGGCCACTAATTCAGGATGCAGTGTGCCGGATGGTGACAGCAATGTCGACAGGACATATTGGCTCCGTGGTTTGTGGGAGGCCCCACAAACTTGCCATTATGGAACCCAATACTGGGCTACTCTGTGACGTGTGAAGGATAGCTGAAGTGTGATCCATAGAGAGGGGTGTCCTGGGACAGGGGAAGAAAGAGGACAATGTGTCTGAAAACCAGGAAGCAATTTCTCAAATATCTTATACTTTGAAGATAATAAGGCTAATTATGGCCAATCACCTACTCCATTCATTTTTAATGGTGTTCCTCTTTAAAGGTGTTCCTCTTCCAGTTTACAATGTGGCGTGTATGCATGGAACTTCCTCTAAAATAGACATGGATCAGAACACAAAGTGAGTCATAGCTAATACGTAAAAACTGAAATACTTCTTCATATTCTTCCTAAAATACTCATTTATTATTTTTGACTGTGTACTTGTGTGTGCCTATGAATGCAGGTGCCCATAGAAGCCAGAGGAAGCTGTACTCCCTGGAGCTGGAGTTACAGGCAGTTGTGAGCCACCCAATATGGATGCTGGAAATCAAACTCAGATCCTCTGAAAGTTCAGTTCATGCCTTTTACTGCTGAGCATCTCTCCAACTCAATTCCTTGTATTCCATCTGATTATAATAAAAAAAAAACCAGCAAGGGAAACTATAGAATATGCATAAACCCATAGAGATTAAATGCACCACGATCTAAGGATGGCTCAAGAAATCTGGAAGAAAGTAAAAATCCTGGAATGGAGTGGTAATGAAAATACAATGTGCCAAAACAGTCTTGAGAGGGAAGGGTGGTTTTAACTGTCAATTTGACACAACCTAGAATTACCTGGGAAGAAAATCTTGGTGAGGATGTGTCTAGATCATGCTGGCCTGCAGGCATATCTGTGTGTGTGGGGATTCTCTTAATTGTTAATTGATGTAGGAAGTTCCAGCCCTTGTGGGTGGCACCATTCCCTAGGCAGAGAACCCTGATCAGTATAAGAGAAAGGGAAGCTAGCCGAAAGCAAGCAAACAAGGGTCCGTGCACTCATTTATTTTCGCTCTGCTCTTGACTGTGGATGTAGCGCTTGAAGTTCCTGCCTTGACTTCCCCTCCAGTAACAGACTGAAATCCAGACTTGTAAACCAGATAAGCCCTTTCTTCCTTAAGTTGCCTTTAGTGTTGAGATAAAGCTATGACCCACTCAGAGTTACTCCATATTGTGGAAAACAGTTTTTCAGGCTGTGCCTTGCCCTAGGAGACTCCATTTTACAAGCAGCCTTTGACTTCATTTTGAGGAAGAAGGATATGACTGTAGAGCCTGTGTGGAATCAAATGCTGTGCTATCCATCCTCCATAGATTAATAAATGACTAATTCCTGAGACTAGAAAGGAGCCTGCCCTATAAGTTTATTGGGGGGACTTAAAACGATGGTGCACATAGGCATATTAAAAACCACGCCAGGACAGATTCAACACAATGCCCATCAAAATCTCAGCAAAATTCTTCAAAGACCTCAAAAGAACGGTACTCAATTTCATATGGAAAAGCAAAAACCCAGGGTAGCCAAAACAATCCTGTACAATAAAAGAACTTCTGGAGTCATCACAATCCCAGACTTCAAACTGTACTACAGAGCTACAGTATTGAAAACAGCCTGGTTTGGCATAAGAACAGACAGGAGGACCAATGGAACCAAATAGAAGACCTGGATATCAATCCACACATCTTCGAACACCTGATCTTTGATAAAGAAGCAAAAAATATCAAATGGAAAAAAGAAAACATATTCAACAAGTGGTGCTGGCATAACTGGATATCAACATGTAGAAGAATGAAAATAGACCCATATGTATCTCCATGCACAAAACTCAAGTCCAAATGGATCAAAGACCTCAACATAAAGCCAGCCACATTGAACTTATAGAAGAGAAAGTGGGAAGTACACTTGAACGCATTGGCACAGGGAACCACTTCCTAAATAGAACCCCAGACACTGAGATAAACAATTAATAAATGGGACCTCCTGAAACTGAAAAGCTTCTGTAAAGCAAAGGACACGGTCAACAAGACAAAACGACAGCCTACAGAATGGGAAAAGATCTTCACTAACCCCACATCAGACAGAGGTCTGATCTCCAAAATATACAAGGAACCCAAAAAATTGGACACCAAAGGATCACATAATCCAATAAAAAAATGGAGTACAGACCTAAACAGAGAACTCTCAACAGAGGACTCTAAAATGGCTAAAAGACACTTAAGGAAATGTTCAACATCCTTAGTCATCAGAGAAATGCAAATCAAAACAACTCTGAGATTCCATCTTACACCTGTAAGAATGGCCAAGATCAAAAACACTGATGACAACTTCTGCTGGAGAGGTTGTGGGGAAAAGGGAACACTC